>CAMZMU010000036.1:4493216-4789337 GCA_947311845.1 Poa pratensis | reverse complement strand
AATTCGGGTACTCCATATGTCCCTTTTTTAGCAAAGGTCATGCCGAATTTTTCGTGAATTTTGGCATGACTTTGCTAAAAATAGGACATATGATTTGTGAAATGTCTGCAGGTACCCATGAGGCCCTTGAGTTTGCCGGAACGTCGATTAACTTCCGTTCCGGCAAATTCGGGTACTCCATATGTCCCTTTTTAGCAAAGGTCATGCCGAAATTTTTCGTGAATTTTGGCATGACTTTGCTAAAAATAGGACATATGGGGTATTGCGACTAATGCATGGGCCGGGGTATCTTAGTACTTAATTAAGCGATTTTTTTCTTATATTTGTTGTACTAACTTTTTGCCTCTTTTTAATGCAGTGCAAACATGTCGGAAGAGGCCGGCCCTTCTAAGCACATGAGCGTCGAAGAAGAAGCTAGACATGCCAACAAGTCGTTCTGAGGTGTCCCAGCAGATGGAGGAGGTGGAGGCCGCCGATGCCGAGATGAGCAAGAGGACCGGGAGGAGGACGCCGAAACCACAGATGGAGCTGCTAGTGGCGGTCATGAGGATGACACCACACCACCGATGGTGGCGACCACACGGATGGTGCTACCGGTAGCAACCCGACCGCTAGAAGCGGAAGAAGCAAGGAGGATCGGACACCGCAAGCGCTCGACAACGTCACAGACGTGTTCACCAAGGTCACGCCAAGTGGCCTACCAGTGGAGCCGAAAAGCTTGCCAAAGGGTACAGCATGCAACTAGGGTGCATCGTCCGGGAAAGCATGTCGATCAACACGAAGGACCTCAGAAGCAAGGGCAATGAGGCTTTGGTCGAAAACCTCCTCATGAAGCTTCACCAACGATACACGTTCCCGCTTCCGTTCAACAAAAAGGTGGACAGTTTAGCCATCACGAAGATGAGCACCGCCTTGAGCAGCTGGAAATTCCGGGTGAAGAAGAAGATCAATAAGGGTGACAGCTGGGAGAAGATAAGTGCCAAAGACCGACGCTCGACAAAGAAGAGTTCGAGATATTCAAGGAGTCCTTAAAGTCTGAGGAGGCTAAAAATGGACCAGTGGGGGAAGGATATGCGGGACCTGAACATAGGTAACCACCGTTTGGGAAGCGGCGGTTACCGAGGAAAACAACCCGTTTGGGACAAGGAGGATGCCATTGTTGCAAAACTGGGAAAAGAGAACCCGTGGCACAAAATCACGGACGAGCAAGTGAGGAACTTTGTCCGGTCCCGCTACTATCTGAACCGGCGGGGGAATTCGTTACCGACGATGAAGATGTGAAATTCGAGAAATTGCTGGTAAGGAATTTAATTTCCGCGGATATCTCAAAGTCCATTGCGTTGATCTAATTAGATAACGAAGCCATATTTCTACATGGGTTCACCTTAATTTCCTTTGTCTGCAGGAGGAGGATTGAAGGCTGACGCTGAGGATGGCCCGTCGTCCCAGGGGTCGACGGAGCCGTGGGACACGACTTTCAACAGGGCGACGAACGCTTTCAAGGAAAGGGACAAGTCGAAGCCGCCGACGTCAGCTGGCCGTGTGTCCGGCTTTGGTACGAGCATGAAGTTCCTACAGTACTACTCATCTGACCCGGAGAAGAGAAAGGAGAGGAGGAAGATGAAGAGGGATAATAGCCGAGGTTGTGGAGCTAAGGAAGAAGGTGGAGTCACTAGAGCAGCAAAAGTGGACTCCAGCACGGTGACAAGTTAGTGGACGAGAGGATCCGGGCATCTTACCCCCTGGGTTGTGGAGGGGTTAGCTTGGAATGCGGAGGTCAACGGGGCCCATACACGTGCCCAGCTTCAGCGGCAGCAACTCAACCATGAACCAGGACGTGTCGCCGGACCTGGTGACCCCAACGCCGCGGTGCAGCCGCGGTCCCTTTTGTCGCACCGAGCCCCCTCCCGCAAAGATACCGAGGCGCCACCACCCGAGCGGCCGGAGGAGAATGTTAGGCCGGCCGCCGGCACCGGCGCCCTTGTCTCGACATTAGCCGAGATCAACGCCATCGACAAGGTAACTAATTAATTACTTAGTCCGCGTCATCTTCTATAACTCTGCCTTTTATGACTGCCACCTCATGATGCCCAACATTTGTTCACAAAAGGACACGCCTTGCATACTCCTGCATAGGATGGTACCCGACGGCGAGTTGAAGGAAGTTGCTGAGGGCATGCTCATACAACCAATGTGCCGTGATATGCACAACACTAGAATGAGCGAGGCCGTGATGAGGGTCAGGTGACTGAGGTAGTGCCTGAGTTTAGTGCCATCGACCCCCCCATGCAACCTCCGGGAGCCGAGGAGCACATGCTCCTTGGAAATTGCCCCAAGTGGGTCCTGGAATGGCCGAAGACCCAAATTCGTCTTGGGGGGTTCTTCAGGGGTTAAGGCCGCTCCACCGGCGCCACCTCTAAACTCCGGCCCCCGATCGTTCGGCCCTCGAAGCCGCCACGAAAACCTGTTGGGAAGGAACCGGCGCCACAAGCAGCAGTCGCCACCACCCGGAAGGAACCGCCGGTCGTTGCCACCACCAGCCGCCACCAAAGACTGTTGGGAATGTCTGTACCGCAACAGCCGTCCGAAGCCAAAGACGTTGCACCTCAACTTGATGGCAACGACGATGATGATGATAATATCGACGTCAATGGCTTCCTCAACACGGGCGCGAGCAAAGATTTGTACATGCCTGCTATGGATGAGGAACCCTTCCGCGCTCACGGTGATCAACCTGGTCGTCGCACTACATGCCAGCGCCTGAGTTTTTCTCAAAACACGCCTCCGGAAGCCGGCGATCAAGCTCCAGACAAACCGGGTAACATTTTCAGCCCTCGCACACTGCAACAACGGTTTGCGCGGGGTTCACTGCACCCCCACCATCCCCAGAGATGAAGATCAAGAAGCCTAGAAGAGAAGTAGGCAAGGCACCTCTACGAGCCAGCCAGCTCCTAAGGTTATCCGGGGTCATGAAGACATGATATCACCCCGAGTTCATGAAGCTGGTAAACCGATACTGCCTCCGGAGCTGCTCTGCCTCACGAAGGACCCATGCACTCTTTGCATCAAGCTATATTGACGGTAGAGGGCCTGCTTCTTAAAGACAAGAATCCAAATTACCCGGTGTTCACGGTCCAGGTGCCAAAGAACGTGGACTTCGTTACTGAAGCCCCCCCGATCTGTTCTTCATAGCGTTCGAGGACGTCTTCAACCTGTTTCACTCTAGACGGCTGGACTATAACTTGGTCCGCCTATACGCGATCAATATGGCGAGGAAGATCCAGAGAGATGATACCCCGTACGTCACGGTAGTGGATCCCTACTACATGCGTGACAGTCAGCTGGTGGAAGGATCAAGGACACGGACCATGGCCACGGAGTACCTCCAGAGGTTCATGCTGAACAACAAGAGGAAGAACAACCTTCTTCTGCCTTTCTTTCCGGTAAGTACACATCCGCTCGCCGCCGTCGTATCTTATGCTTTCTTATAGATTTCTTCCGTTGTTGATCCTTTCCACTGCATTTCTTCCGACCAGGGACAAGTACTGCATACTCATCGTCCTAAGCCCGAGGTGGTCCATTGCCACTTATTTTGACTCGGGGAGTTCGAGCAAGAAGAAAGACTACACCAGAATAAAGGGTGTCTCGATGAGGCTCTCGAGGGCTACGCCCAAAAGGGAGGCCACTTCGAAAAAGGACAGACGAAGGGGGAATGTCTCACGAATGACAACAAACACCGGTTCAGGCATGGGACCCAGTTCGATTGCATGAAGCAGAAGCATGGCAGCGTGAAGGATGCCTTCTACGTCCTCCATCACATGAAAGGGTTTGTCCGGGATGCACTGAAAACAAAGTTGCCATCTAGTCTCCGAGAATGGACCAAATTTGCGGGGGAAATCACCGATGATAAGCTTAGAGAAGACTTCCATCTCATCCAGATGGAGTTGTCGCAAATCATCTACGACGATGTTGTGACATCAGGGGGGCCTTCAACAAAGCCAATGGTAGGATAAATCATGCATACTCGCAACAAGTGCTTCTTTATTTTCTTTACTATAGACTTATCATACTCAATCTATTTATATTATTAACCAGTATATATCCCAATCCATCTCCAGGGTTGTGTCAGAGGGATATCGAAGAACGCCTAGCTCTGCAGAATGACAGCAGGACGTGGACGACGAAAGACGGCTACAAACCATTCCCGGCGCCGCTCAAGAAGAAGACTCCATGATCATGCTCCCGCCCTTGCTCACCATCATCGCGGCTGTTCTCTATTTGATCCTAGTTTAGGCACTGACAACTTCATTTGTACTAGACTTGTGACATGAGATGAACTTTTGTACAATTAATTTGGCACTTGTCACTATATGTATGTATCTTGCATGGGCTCTAAGTGATGTGATGATATAGTATAATGTGTCTGTTTTCATATACCGTGTCAAAATATTTATTGTTTATATTATTTCTATATAAATACTATAATATACATGTATTTTGTATAAATACAATAATCCTGTATTTATATAGCGGGAAGCAGCCAAATATTCTGTGGCGCACGGTTTTTTAATTTGTGGCGCACCCATTCTGTGGCGCACGCGCCACTGAAAGGTATTCTGTGGCGCACGGCCTGGTGCGCCACAGAATTGTGATATTTCTGTGGCGCACGGACGGGTGCGCCACAGAATAAATATTTTTGTGGCGAGACTTCTGTGGCGCACCCACCATGCGCCACAGAATGTCTTTTTGGTGCGCCACTAAAAAGGCATTCTCCTACTAGTGAGGGGATCAATTAATATATAATTCGAAGCGTAGGGCATGCAAAAGACATGGCGGGATTAATTAATTGGTGCATGGTTTGCAAGGGGGATTATTTAGCCTGAACAATTCAGTTCAAATTAAGACTGATGAGATGAGTTTGTGACAATGTGTCGGAATTTACCCCAAAGTCTTTTTTCTAGCACACAAGATATAGTACACCCTCCGTTCGGAAAAGGATGTCACAAAAATGAACTATAGATAGACCATTTTTGTGACATCCTTTTTCGAACGGAGGAGTACAAAATATTGGTCAAGTAAGAGACATGGCAAAAATTGATATGTTGATGGTTGACAAGGACAAGGGGATTATAGCATGTAAAATATAAAACAAATTAACATTGATCGATAAGTCGAGCCTATTGCATGGTTCACATATAGGGTGAAAAGTGGAAAAAAAACTTCCGTTATCCGACGATTATATTAAAGCTTTTTGTCTGAAGATGATATATCAAGCTTTGCTCATGGCGTGCAGCGAGGGGCAGAACGAAGATGGTGAACTTTTGAAAAACTTGTGTGCTACTTATTTTCTTATAATGATGTTCTTACAAAGGGTTGGTTTTGGATAATATGCCGTCGGCTTTATGGCAAAAAAAGAAAAGAATGGTTCAAATCTTCTTTGGCGACAAGTTACAATTGGCGTTTCCTTGGTTTGGTCACACACATGTGATGGGTATTTGACGACGACAAAATATACAATCGAGGAGGAGATTAGTCGCCAAGCTATCTCTTAATTACTTTGTGTAGCTAATCAATCAATGGGGCAAATAATTCGATGAGGCCTGCCCATGCAAGCAAGTATGTGATTCCACATCCCCAAGAAACGCCAATAGCTAGAAGAGTTGAAAACCCAACGATGTATCATGGTCAAGGACCTATATATGTGTGGCCTCTCCGACGCATGTGCATGATTGCATCTGATGTATATTCCTTCTTGGCAAGTAGGCAAGTCGTGAAGTCATATCCTTTTCTAAAGGTCTCCAAGCAACAAGAGTGCAAAAATGGGTATGTCGCTAGCCAGATCGACAAAACGTGTGCAATGTACAAGGTAGATGGCAATGCGATGATGGAACGTATGCTACGTTCGATGGAGATGCAAGGTTTGTTTGTGGTGCTTGGCGTTTTGTACATTTATCATGCATGCCTTGTTGTCTTGGAGGCTTTCCACAAAAAACTGATGGAAAAAGTACCCCACAGTTTCTATAGGAAAACATTTATAATTGCCCGATTAATTAACGAAGAAGAACGTGAACCAGATACAAAGGACAGGATGAAGTCCTCCTCACTAATTGACAAAGCAGAAATGATACAACCAACGGAATCAGCGAAGCGGATGTCCCCGGTAGGCACCCGACGATTCGTAAAGCGCCATGCCACCACACCACAGGCGCCACAATCGAATGGGAGAGAAACCAAACCTGGTATGGGAGGAGCGGGTTTGGGCCGCCCCGACTTTGCCATAGTCGAAAATGTGCCTCCTAAAGCCCTGACATCCACAATGTTAGACTTTGTGGATGTTTTTAAAACAAGTAAATCAACAGGTAATACATAAATATAGGCATATGAGGTGATCTTAAGCTTAAGAGTTAGAATGGGTGTTTTCAGGGTTGACCGTACAAAATACAGGCATATGGTGCGCTTTGGAGGTCTACTAGAGTGGGATTTATCGTTTGTTTTTTGCGGACCGCACTACAAATCACACTACCTAAGAATCGTATTCTTTAATGTCAAAAAAATTCAAACAAAAAGTTCGGATATACACCCATAAATTAATGTCCGTACACACAGTTTCGCGGAAAATGACATATTTTGTGGGCTGTATAAAAAGACAAATCCCGTTGATTCAAAATGACTTTGTACGAGAATTATTTTTGTCTTTTTTGCACAACCCAAAAAATGCCTTTTTTCTTCAATTTTTTTTACGGACATAGAATGTCTAGATGTACCCTGTAATTTTAGTTTGATTTCTTTTTGACATTTTAGAATATACTTCAAAAATATTTTCATGACGGATGCGTCTAGACCCACGTGTGTCAGAACACTATATATATTGGCTTCTTTATATCTCTCTCTTTCTCAGGGAAACACATTCATGTATGTTTTTTCTTCTTTCTTGTATTTCCTTTTTTCGGTTTATTTTTAAAATTTATTTTATTCATATTCTCTTTTCTTGTTTCTTTTGTTCCTTAGTTGTTAATTAAACTAGAAGGACACCCGGGCGTTGCAGCGGGTATCTCTTAATAAATTTAATAAAACACATGAAACCTGATGCAAGATTTAGTTAATCATGGCAGTCAAGAGGCTAAAAAATTTAGACATTGAATGTATGTGTGGTTTAAAATTTGAAGATTATTATGGTTTAGAGGTGCATCTGATTAATAGATAAGACTATGTCAACGTGTTGAAGAAACGGATGTTGTGAATGGCTTCCATGAAGAGGTATGCACATTGCCGCATAATATTTCCAGGAACTTTTTGAGTGAATACATTTAGAAGAGCCCATAATTTCTAATAACACCTATATGATTTTCATCGTTGAAAATAATTGGCAAAAAGTTCACCGGCAAAACTAATTTCAGTGTTCTACTTACATATGATTTACTTGTGTAAATACAAAGAGACATGGTGTGATCTTATCATTCGAACATAAAAAAAATGATGTGGACAATTTTAAGAGCTACAAAAAGATGATGTGGATGCTTGAATGTAGAGATAGGAAATAATTAGTAAATGTAAGTGGGATGACATGGACAATTGATTGGCTAAAAGAGCAAGTGATGTGAATAACTTGCATGTGGAGATACAAATTTATTAATTGCACTTAGTGGGGTTTTGCTTTATAAGAAGTATCGATTTTCTCGTTGTTTATTTTAATCTAGATTTCAAACTTTTAATTGCATGATTTATAAATTTGTGTTCTATTTATCCTAAAACTTTGTTAATCTATACTTCCTCCATCATTTGTTTTAGCTTTTTTCAGATTCACATGCTGGGCCGAAGCATTCCGTAGTATGATGGGCCGACGTATTCCACCGCTACGGTTAAGGCGAAACCGGCCTTTCGTCTAGTTCCCTTTTGCTTGTCTTCTCTGCGCGCGGCGACGGCCATGGCGTCGGAGGCGAGCCCGGCATCCAAGAAGCGCCGCCCAGAATGGCAAGCTCATCTCTACGGCTCGCTCCTCTCCAGGTGCGTTCTGCACTTCTGCTTGCCTTCGCGGAATCACCACCAGCACGGCAAGGTTCCTCTCTCGGCGGCGCTCTGCGCCCCTGCCCACGTCGTGCTCGACGTAATGTCCACTGGAGATTTCTCGTTACATATCCTCGCAGTCTAGCCGATTCGCGCGTTTTTTCTCGCTTGCGCATCAACAAACAGTCGCGTGCAATGCGCACAGGAAAATCTTGCACTGAACAGTGGTTGGTGTCGTGCCATTTCCTTCTCTTTTGTTTGTCCTGACTGTTAATTACAACTTTCAAGGTCAACTAATGGCGATGGGTTTGAGCCTGCCTCTATCCACGCACGGTATGCTGAGTTATTAATCACTCAACTTGTCCCAGTGGACGCTTTGGTTTATTCCTCCCAAGACGGCGAGCCTAAAAATAATGTTGTATTGTCATTTGACAGTGGCTATCGCAAATTGCGAAGCGTCGAAGCAGCAACCACGCGCGGAGCTCCACCAACTGCGCCGCTGCCTTCCCGCTACCAGATTCGAGTCCCTACCTCGTCGATGCCTCTGCCGCTGCCGCGTCGTTCGAGTCGTCGCCGCCTGCTCAGGTAGCTCAGCAAGCTAGCAAATTGTCCTCAACCATCGGCAGCTCAGCATGCTAGTAGCCAGATAGAGACCACATGCACATCGGTTCAAAGCTGTGGATTCAACCCATAGCTGGGAACCAGTTTGGATGATGGGTTTGGGTGGAAAATTGCTATGGTTTGGTTTGGTTTAGATCCCAGCTAGTGTGCAGCTTTTAGTTTGGTTCAGATTGGTTGATACACACGTCTTCGTACAGTTTGGGTTGGATCTGAAACCATTCCAGGTCGTATTTGCAATCTTCGGCAAATGGTCCAGGTACCCTCAGTTGCAGCCGGCCATGATGCGCTGCAGGTATTTGCATCTGGTGTCGGCCTCGGTGATGGTGTCGTTGCCCTTGAGGAGAAGCTGAGAAACGCTGACGTGGTGCTGGGTGCTGCCCGGGAGATCGAGATCCAGAATGAGTCCCTGGTGCAGTCCTTGCCACAGCTGCAGCGTCTGATCTATGACGCCAATGAGGTTCTTGATGAGATCGACTACTTCCGCCTGCAAGCAGAATTCAACGCCGATGAGGAAATGCTTGATGATATTGACGACCCTATGTGTGACGATGATGAGATCAACGGAGGTCGTCGCGGTGCTAGCGATGCTTCTAGGCCTGCTGCTCATGCTGATATGGATCGCGAGCGTAGCAGCGCATTGGTCACTGCGGATGAACATGCCATCGCACTGAGAGCTGAGCTCCACAGTGATGAGATGTTGCCTCAGATTTGTGACATCAGTAGGTCGTTGGGGGATTTTACTGGCGCCATACGTGATGCACTCAAGCTGGAGGAGTTGGATGCCATTGCGTTGGCAAAGCGTGGCTCTGAAAACACAAGGCGCTTGACGACCCCGTATCTCACTGTAACTAAGATATGGGAGGGACCATGAGAGGGACCAAATAATAAAGTTGCTGACCTGTGATGCCTATCGCAACCGAACCCTCACGGTTCTCCCTGTGGTTGGTAATGGCGGCATCGGCAAGACTGCATTGGCACAATATGTGTTCAGTGATCCGCAGTAGAAACCTATTTTGATATGAAGATTTGGATATGTGTGTCCCTGAATTTTGATGTTGTCAGACTTACATACAGATGTTACAGTGCATCACTGGAACAGAGCAAAAGGGCAGTGCAGATTTGAATTCTTCAGGAGACACTTAAAGATGTACTGAAGGGCAGCAGAGTCTTGGTAGTTTTAGATGACATATGGGATATCAAGGACAGCAGTGAGTGGAGCCGGCTTGTGGCTCCATTGGAATCTAACCAGCCGGGGGAAGGTAATGTGATCTTAGTGACTACTCGAAACCAATCTGTGGTGAAGGATGTTGGTGCATTGGACTCGATTGCATTGGATGGTCTCGAAAGGGAAGCTTTCTGGGACTGCTTCAGAGCATATGCATTTGGTAAAGAAAAGGGGCAAAAGAAGTTGCACCGTATTGGGAGGCAAATTGCTGATAGCTAAAGGGTTATCCGCTGGCAGCTAAAAGTGTAGGGGGCTTACTGCGGAAAAATATCAGTGTGGAGCGATGGACAAGGATTTTGGAGAGTAGAGAATGGATATCACATCAAGATACTGAAGGTATAATAGCAATTCTGAAGTTCAGTTATGACTATCTGCCCTTCCATCTGCGGCGATGTTTCTCGTATTGTTCATTGTTCCCAAAAGATATCCGATTTATGCACAGGACTTGGTCCATCTTTGGATTTCACAAGGGTTTGTATATCCTGCGGGTGATAATAAAGGCTTGAAGAAGTTGGGTCTGAATATCTTGATGATTTAGTAAATCTGGGTTTCTTCGAGAAAGTAGATAAAGACAGAACTGATATCCTCCACTACCTGATGCATGACTTGATGCATGACCTAGCTCAGGATGTTTCATCAAAAGAATGCTTTACTATGGATGATTCTCAGTGCCAACCAATGCCACCAACAGTTCGTCATTTGTCTATAATTGCTACATCTCAATATTCAGACTTTGAGAAAGATGTAGTTCAACTGAGTTCACTGCAATCCAACAAGCTCACGTCCTTAATGCTATTTGGCAGTTTTGGTTCTACGTTTGTTACAAGCTTTCACTTCATGACATGCAATACGCAATTTGCGTACGTTGCGGCTATCAGGATTTGAAGATGATGGGGACATTCTATCTTGCATTGGGCACTGCATTCATCTTCGCTATCTGCGAGCAACCAAACAAGAGATGACAAACCCAACCTTGGTTTCAAAGATCTACTCGGCAGTTTCCTAAAGAGCTATCCGGACTTTACCGCTTGCAATTTCTGAATGTAGGAGTAGACTGTCATCTTTCTAACTTGACGAAAGCTTCTCTAATCTTGTCAACCTGCGCATTTCATTTGTCATGAGGAAAGCCATTCAGAGATTCAAATGTTAGCAAATTAGCTACCTTCAAGAGCTACTCCAGTTCACGGTCAGAAAAAATGCTGGTTTTAGGATATCGCAGTGGGTAATCTGTTTGATCTTGGTTCACTATGTATCTTTGGCCTCGAGAACCTAGAAACAAGGAAGAGGCAAAGAGTGCCAGGCTTCTGGACAGAGAACACTTAAGAAGCTTACGGTTGAGTTGGGATGCTAGTAGGGTGTCTGATAATCCTAATGTCGTAAAGGAGGTACTTGAGGGACTGCAACCACATCCGGAGCTGAACCATCTCCAGATCAATGGGTACACGAGCGCTTCACCTCCAACATGGTTAGGAGAGTCTCACCACTTACCCATTTGCGATCGATCTATTTAGAAGATTGCAAGCTTTTACGACTCTACCACCTTTTGTGCACTTGAAGTGTCTGAAGAAGCTACATCTGTCCAGGATTTGTGGTACACCGATTTGTCAACTCGTTCTTTAGAGGAATTGGTTATCGAGGAAGTGGAAGAACTAGAAAGATGGATCATTAGAGATGAACTCTCATACTAGCTTCTGAGCTACAGGTTCTTGAAATTAAAGGTTGTCCAAAGCTAACAGAGCTTCCGATTTCGTGTTGCTCTGCTGCCAAACTCTGGCCATTCCTGTGTTTTCTCTTCTCCACCATTTGATCATGCATGATTGTCCCCTGCTAATGTCGTTGCCTCCCTACCTCTTGGACCCAAGGTATTGAAAATGACAACCGCAAATGTCGGCTCAGCATTGTACGAGAGTTTGTCATATTATCAGGTTAAGACATTGCCATATTATCAAACACTGATCCTGGATGGTGGTAAGAAATTGAGCACTCGAAGTGGAGTCTTAGCCTTGCATAATTTAGGAGCCTTATCGGAACTCTCTCTCATAAGCTGCTCAAACCTCACTGGTCTTCATGGGCAGAGGCATTCTGCCAACTTAAGTCTTTGAAGAATTTGAACTTCGAGGAATGCCCCAACCTCCTCTCAATGCCTGCAACACAAGAAGAGCAAGACTACATGAAAGATCATTCATTGCCAGCTCTCGAGAAGCTTACAATCGAGTCATGCCGCATCAAAGGGAATTGGTTTGGTCATGTGTTGTCACTTTTACCATCTCTGTCCTACCTGAAGCTGACTGACTGTCCAGGGGAAGCAGATGATGAGTGCATGCTGCTAATTTCACTTGGTTCGTTAACATCTTTAAAAGAGTTATGCGTCTCAAATTGTTTAGAACTATCTTGTGGAAGCAATGAAGGACTTAGAGGGCTCATCTCCCTTGAGAAGTTAAGGATTGGAGAGTGCCCTAAGCTCCTGTCGTCTTTGATGCCTGAAGATATGAATGAAGAGGGTGGAAGCTTGAGCAGGAGCATCCTCCTTCCATCATCATTGCAAGAACTGGTGCTTGATGGTGTTGATCAAAAATCGCTGCATCTCTCTGGTCTCACCTCTTTGAAGAGCTGGGTGTAACTGAGAGCTCGCATCTAGAATCTCTTGATCTGCACTCATGCACGGCACTGGAAGAGATAGGAATCCATTTCTGTGGTACGCTGTCTTCTATACAAGGCTTGCAAACATGCATCCACTTGAGATCTCTTCACGTTTACAACAGCCCTGGCTTTTGGAATGCTTGGAGTCATGCGATGCAAGAGATGGGGAGGGTGGAGCGTGACTTTTTCTGCCCACAAGTGGAAAGCATCTGGACAGATGATCCCTCTCTACTTACTAGCTGCAGCTGTAAATTCTTCATGTCCCTTGAGAAGCTAGGCTTTATGTTTTACGAAGACGATGGAGACGTCAACTCCCCAATGGAGGATCCAAATAAGATTTTCAACTCCTTACCTCCCTCACGGAGTTAGAGTTTGAATCCTGCAGTGGACTCCGCTCCTTACCAACAACACTACATCTCCTTCCTTCCCTCAAGAAGATAGCAATCAAATCGTGTGAAAGCATTGAGTCGCTGGAAGAACTAGTCCTCTTACCAGCATCCCTGGAAGAGCTGCACATCAGTGGCTCTGAGAGCCTGCAGTCTCTACCTGCAAGGCTGGATTGCCTCCACTCACTCAAGAAGCTAGAGATCCTATGTTGTCCGGCATCCTCTCCCTGCAAGAGCTGTGCCTGCCACCTTCCCTGGAAGAAATGATCATCGATTCCTGCGAGAATCTCCAGTCTCTTCCGGGTGACCTGCATCAAATAAGCTCTCTTAGCAAGTTAGAGATCAAGTCATGTCCAGGCATTAAGTCGCTTCCAGAGAGTGGCCTGCCATCTTCCCTGGAAGAACTGTGGGTCTGGGACTGCAGCGAGGAGCTAAAGGAGCAATGCAAAAAGATTAGGAACATCAAAAGGATGTCACACATATGTATGTAACTGAGTTGGAGGCTTAAAAGCTTTTCTGCTTGTCTCCAACTCTGATGTGTTTTAGGGAACTGGCTCGAGACACAAACACAAGAAAATGTAAAAGGTTGGAGTTGGATTCTAACTACGACGTTATCTTCAACTCTATTGGATACGTGCTTACGAATTCCCAATGGTCATTATCAGATATTACTTCTCTTACTATTTATTTTTAACCCTCTGTTTCCTGTTTTTTATTTTTTCTATTGTTGTTCCTTCAAGTGAGATCAATATCAGTTCACTACGGTGCTTTTCTTCCACGCAAACTGTGACAAATTTGTCTGTACGCTATCGACGCCATCAAGACCAGGCTTCACGTGAAACTGCACTTGTGCGTTGCGCTGTACCCGTCTTGTCTGCAGCTCAGTCTTGCGCGGATGGGTAGCAGTTGCTCATGGTTTTCGACTTTTCTTTGTTACAACGAGGAGACAAAACTAGAACCCCGAACTTACTCCCAAGTTTAACTTACATTGATTGTGCCCAAACGATACTTGGTTACTTGGTTAGGGATGCCAATGTCTACAGTGCCCAACAAAATTAAGAGCCCTGTACTAGCAACCTGCATTTGAGGACATGTCTGAACCTGACATAAATGCAAGTAGTCTATAGAAGAAAAAAACAAGTGTTTACTCCTTCCCATTTGGAAATTGGAATAAAAAAAGAATTATGTCCTTCTCTATATGGATGGCATGAGCCACTAACTCTCGTTATATCTTACTGGAGATTAAGACAGTGAAGGGTTGCTCTTCACTAGGCAGTAAGGACCTATGTCCAGTGCGACACATCAGGGTAGAGTGGATAAGAATCCTGATCGTGCTTCAGCATGTAGTATAGTTATTAAGTGTGACACTCATTTTTTCTTATTTACTATCTAGTGTCGCTTGAGAAATCTTATTCCTTAAACGTTCATGGTTTACAGGCCATGCAGAATTCAAGCTTGCACATTTTGTCTCACTTATTTTTTGAACTTGCAGGCTGCTCGAGCTGGAAGTCGAATTCATAGGAAAGGCCTGTATTCTGAATTAGGTGGAAATCTTGTCGGTGTTCTCCCATGAGTCTGGAACATGTTAAACAAATATACTAGTTAGTGCATGCACTCCCTTCATATTGCATACATGTTGCATCGCGATTTTTTCTTCACTTTTGTTCACACCATTAGATGAAATGAAATTACTGCCAAGATTGCCTCCGGTATATTTTTTGGTCCCCTTAAGCTTATTTTAAATTATCACAAGGCTTCTGCTCTGTTTGTGGGGATATACGAACCAACTAAATGGAAACTAGTTCCTGGAAATTTGAGTGCCGTTGCTCATCTTGTAAGTCCGCACACATTTCATGTTGAGCAAGGCACATTGTCTTATTTTACTTTTTTTTTAACAATTGTTTTACTTTCTCATACTTACACCGGGAAGTTTGTCGATGGACCTTATAGTGCTAAAGTTCAAATGATCTATTTTACGCCATCTTTATGGATTCTTACCCCCTTAAGCATGTTGTTTTATGTCAGTCTTGTTTTCTGAATGAGGATTGTACAGACTGCAGGGTGCTGCTGGAGGGTTTGATGCTTGTCTCATCCATGAAAGGAAAATCTAATATTCCCATCTGTTGTCTTCTCGAAGAATTGTTTTTGCGAGGAGAAGAGTTCCCACTTGGTTTCTCTAGGACGTTCTAGAGGAAGATTAGGACATTTCTCTTCTCATTTATATGTAAAGGTCATTCCACCCTTTTCATCGAGTTCAAAGGACATCTCTTAATTTGTTTTTTAAAAGAAAAAAAAAGGAGGTCTCACATTCTCACTTTATTTTTGATAGAGGGGTTCTCACATTCTCACTTGAGACAAGGATGTGAGCTGCATGAGTGAAATTGAGCCCAGCCCAATCCATTTTGGAGAACAGGGAGGAAACGCTTTTCGTCCTGCTTCTGGTCGTACGCGTCAGCAGGCAGGCCGACAGCAGCTTGAGTGAGCGAGATCCAGAGCTGAGAGCTGAGCTGAGCTGAGCTGTAGTTATAGCGCCACCCAGCCATCTCGCCCAGCCTCCTGCTCCGATCGCGTCCAGCCTCAGCCACCGCCTCCTCGCCGCGCAACGGTAACCTCTCTCTCTCTCTCTCTCTCTCTCTCTCTCTCTCTCTCTCTCTCTAGAGCATGTGTTGTTGTTGCCTTAGCGGCGGAGAGCTAGATCTCGGTCCCCGGCGAGTTCCGACCCGTCCAAGATCCGGTCCTGCGGCACCGGGGCGCCGGATCTGGGCGACCCGCGCGAAGATCCGGGCGCTTCAGTGCGTTTCTTGGGTCTGGTTCCGGGCTGCTGTGATCCGCCACCTGGGCTGGCGAGCTGCTGCTGCTGCTGCTGCCGCCTTCCTCGAGTGGAGCGCGATCGGTTCCCGTACGTGCTGCTCTCCAGCCTAGATCCGTGGCGGGCGGGTTGCTGGCAGGGTTTCCGTACACGATTGCTCCTGGTTTCCCGTAGGCGATTGCTCGCGATTCTGTCGCTGTAGCTGCAGAGGCCACGTCGGCGTTGTGTAGACTGTCCCTCTTCCTCCAGCGATTGTGCACCCCCACTACTCTACAGTTTGCCGAATGCTCTGAGTCGAGTCTGGGTTTGCTGCCCATCTCATGTATCTATGGCCGTCTAGAGGAGGAGAGGACTGCTCCTTCTGACGATTGACCCTTCTACTTTCGCTCTTCACCAGGAAATTTTCCAAATTACACATTAGTCTCCTAGCACAACTGTGCGGGCCCTGCGCTGTTAGATGAGTCTTGAGGAATTGCGTACCTATGTCGGTTAGTTCCAGTGTGATTATGGAAACCTTAAAGAGCGAAAAACAAACTACCGAATGAGAGATTGATGTGGGCATGCTGCAAGCATTTTCATTTCGGATTTGTATTGGTCTGTAGGCAAGCTGGTCTCGGTGACTTTATATAAGATCCTACTTTGGTGGAATGTGCAGTTCCTGAATGCAGGTGTTTTAGTGATAAAGCATTGCCCACAAACTACATATTGATCCTCCTTGGTGTTGGAGCAAGAGTATTACTTTTGACGAACTTTTTATAACATGACCATTGGACTATTACACTTGATAAGTTATTTCCACAGACTCTTGTTTATTCTTTTTCAGAAAATTGTTGAAATCAGGGACCCTTCCTGGTTCCCCATTTCATGTTTTTTAGTGTTCTCTTTGTAAACTTGTGGACCAGTGTCTTTTGGCTTTCTTGGCAACATGTAGCACATCCAGAACTATTTGTCAAAAATTGCGATTCATGTGTTTCTATACAATTTGACAATATTGCTTGCTGTTAACTGATATTGTTCTTATGCTACTTGCAGATATTCTGTAGGAAATGGCTGACGGTGAGGACATCCAGCCTCTTGTTTGTGACAATGGCACCGGAATGGTCAAGGTCAGAAATTTTCCTCCCTGCTCTTAGTTACAGAGTCACCCCCTGCATTTTTTTTAATGTGTCATTTTCTTATCGTCTATTATCCAGGCTGGTTTCGCTGGAGATGATGCACCAAGGGCTGTTTTCCCTAGCATAGTTGGCCGCCCTCGGCACACTGGTGTTATGGTTGGGATGGGACAGAAGGACGCCTATGTTGGTGATGAGGCACAGTCCAAGAGAGGCATCCTCACACTGAAATACCCAATCGAGCATGGAATTGTGAGCAACTGGGATGACATGGAGAAGATCTGGCATCACACTTTTTACAATGAGCTCCGTGTGGCACCTGAGGAGCACCCCGTGTTGCTCACTGAAGCTCCTTTGAACCCAAAAGCCAACAGAGAGAAGATGACCCAGATCATGTTTGAGACTTTCAATGTTCCTGCCATGTATGTTGCGATTCAGGCCGTGCTTTCCCTCTATGCAAGTGGTCGTACAACTGGTATGAACTGTTTCCACCTCTTAGTTCAGTTTGATGGTTTGATTATGCTGCCCTCTTATTGTCAAGTTCCCGTAATTAAGTCATGATTTATGTTAACAATTTTCGTAATGCTTATTGCCTTGCATAAGTTGGATATGCAACTGCGATTACTGCTCTACTATACCGTATGCACTCAGAAAAAAATAATTGTAACTATCGTATAGCCAAGCTATATGAGTCAAGTTTAGTCCAGTAATTTGTGGCTGAAGGTTTTCTCTGTGTACAGGTATTGTTCTCGACTCTGGTGATGGTGTCAGCCACACTGTGCCCATCTATGAAGGATACGCGCTCCCTCACGCCATTCTTCGTTTGGATCTTGCTGGTCGGGATCTCACGGATTCCCTGATGAAGATTCTCACTGAGAGAGGTTACTCCTTCACGACCTCAGCCGAGCGGGAAATTGTAAGAGACATCAAGGAGAAGCTCGCATATGTAGCCCTCGATTATGAGCAAGAGCTGGAAACTGCCAAGAACAGCTCCTCGGTTGAGAAGAGCTACGAGCTACCCGACGGTCAAGTGATCACGATCGGCGCAGAGAGGTTCAGGTGCCCTGAGGTCCTCTTCCAGCCATCCATGATCGGCATGGAGTCCTCTGGAATCCACGAGACAACCTACAACTCCATCATGAAGTGTGACGTCGATATCAGGAAGGACCTGTACGGCAACATAGTGCTCAGTGGAGGTACAACCATGTTCCCAGGTATCGCTGACCGTATGAGCAAGGAGATCACCGCGCTCGCTCCGAGCAGCATGAAGATCAAGGTCGTTGCTCCCCCCGAGAGGAAGTACAGTGTCTGGATCGGAGGGTCCATTCTAGCCTCGCTCAGCACTTTCCAACAGGTACTTGCACTATAGTCTATCGCACACACTTGTTCAACTTCACCTTTATAACTTACCACCAGCATCTGAATTATGTTATAATATATGACTATGTTAGCGTTGTTCAACTTCACCTTTATAACTGACGATATCAGGCTTCAGTTGAACCTGCATCTGAATTATTATGTTATAACATGCGACTCTGTTTGTACCAGATGTGGATATCGAAGGACGAGTATGACGAGTCTGGCCCCGCGATCGTCCACAGGAAGTGCTTCTGATCACGAGTGCCTCCGCTGTTATCGTCTAGCCTCTGGAGTTATGTTTGGTTCATTCTTCTAGATATGTATTGCAGATTTGCAAGCTATGTTTTTTCCCAGACATGACTACTCAGCATATGTGCCACTTATGTGTGTGGTGGCTCCATGTACAAGTGCATGTGCAAGTACACTGTCTATGTAAGTTCATGTCACTGTGAGTTTGTGAGATCAGTTGTCAAACTTGGTTGGTTGGCTTGATTGGATTTGTTGGAAGCTGTCTGTAATCGCTTATAAGTTATATGTGTATTTTATTATTGCCGTAAGGGCAGAATTGTGCTGAATCTTGAATTTGGTTTTCAAATCTGAAAGTGTTATGCAGTGGTACATGCATGGATGAAGTATGAACTGCTTTTTTCCATGGGATCATCATCTGTTCATCTAATCTGAAAGTGTTATGAAGGGTTTCAGTTACCTGATAAAAATTTAAAGACTAATATTACAAACGATACCATAATGCAAACAATTGAATAGTCAAACAAAATCTGCTTCGTTTTAGTAGAATACTGTGCATGAGATGACACTAAGAAATAGTCTGGTACTACTTAAAGAATCTATATTACATGAACACTTCAAAACAACGAGCTTCTTGGCAACTCATGGCAAAGGCTATGTATGTATCTATCCACTTCCTGTTCTGCTAGGGGCTCATCTTCATGCTTCTATGAATATGAACAACTTGTTCAAATTCCAATTTCATCAGTGCTCCTTCGTGCCAGGACTTGAACTGAACCGGTGGCTGGTTATTTACTCGGTTTGAAAGCGCCAGCCAACGAGTTGTATGCTTCTACGCAGCGTCTGAACTTTTCCTCTGCTTCAGGCTGCGATACATACAACCGGTGTTGAGAATCAACAACTGTAGAGAGGTTTTCTCTTCTAGGTCAGAGTTTGCAACCAGCGTGCCAGAGGTTGCAAGCAAAGACAATCAATACTGACCTGTGAAGATCCTTGGTGTTTGTCCGGATGCCATTTGAGAGCCGATGCACGAAAACTGCACATACAAAAACTAAGAATCACATCATCTGAAACGTTGCAAATGCGATAGAGATGCTCCAAGACTCACGCAGACTTGATGTGGTCAAGTTTTAAGGGACCAGAGGCTGGCAAGCCGAGAGATATCCTATGGCTCTTCAGATCATCGCGGCAAGACTCCTCTTCCTCGTCTACATCACTTTCATTCCAAACTCTTGCCCTTGATTTAGTTGATTGAGAATCATCCCTCCACTGAAACCCATTAGGTGTACCACCAAGATCATCATCCTCCCCAGGCCAGTACCAGGTGAAAGATGTCTTGCCGCCAAAGGTCCCGTGGGAGCTATCACTGCAGTCACCGTCGTCAAAGTTTCGCCAGTCTATCCCACCTATATAAAAAATCATGGTGCACTTGTTTTCGCCCAGATATACTGAAAATAATCGTATGCTGTTTATGCTTTTAAAGCAAGAGAAAGATAAACTATGCTCCAAACAGGGTTCAAAATAACATGCTTCGAATGATAGTTCATGTGCATTGAATTCAGTACTATTGTACTACAAGTAGAAGTCCATAACGGCCTAGAACTTAGGAAGGCAAGCACATTGCATCAATGAAAATCAAGATAATTTTGAGAAGATAGTTACTGTCGCACAATTGCAACCATGGACGCTAAAAGATGTTCAGTAGCAGGCTCTTTTGAGAATCAGAAAACACAAGCTGGTCTTGAGGAAATACAATGAATTGGAAGGTAAAAAAGGGGTTGGAGAGTAAACTTACCTCTGCCTTTGCTATGTGGACCATTTCCAGGACCGGAGCGGACTTTCGATTTGCCTCCAGCTTTCTGCTGCCTCGTTGTTTTATTGCTTCTTTCCTAGTGACAATGTTCAGATCAGTTACACAATACAATCTTTCTCATTGGCTTATTGAAACGATTAACATGCAACCGGTCGAAGTTAGAGACTCGCATAGTTCAGTTATAGCAGGATAAAATGTTCTGAGTGCCCCTTTTGTTTAAACATTTACAGACAGGTTCACAAACTAGGAATCAAAGGAAACGGTCCCGGTACCTGAAAGGGGCCGCCATTAAGCAGGATGTTCTTAAGAGCCTTCTTCGCGTCGGTGCGCTTCTCTTGGACGCTGAACCGGATACGAGGCTGCAACCAGGAATAGTACCTGAACCGTCAGACCGCAAGCCCCAAACGATCGAATAGACACAAACGCTACATCATTCTGCAAGGCGTCAGGCATCCATCTATGCTTAGCAGTATTTTGCTACATAATTGAACATCATCAGGAGATTGGTGTGCAAGAAATTCGTCGTTGTTAAAGCGTAAAATTCCATCCACAAGCTGAAAGGGCATTGAACCCGCATATATACTTCAGAGTTAACACATGTTCTGTCTAGCAGATGCTGAATGAATTGCACAAATAACATGGTTCGCTGGCTGGCACCATTGCATTCCCGGCGGGCTCACCGCCATTTGGGACTGCAGCAAGGATGCGGATGCGGATGCAGAAGGGATGCATCTAGTGCCTATGAACACCGTGACGCGCTCCCTGTGGTCATCCTGCAGGCTGTTCGCAGCAAAATTCGTCTTGTAAAAGGTCGCTAATTCCGTTTGTCGAGCTAACGGGGCAGGATTTGGCGTCGAGATGCAGGAAACTGGAATCTGTAGGGGCGATTTGATCCGGACAGAAGGAGAGAGGGACAGGGAGACGTTGGAGCGGAGGATGGGGCGGGGGTGGGCGTACCGTGGATTTGGAGAAGGCTGCCACGGCGGTGGAGTGGAAGCTTGCCGCCGTCGCCGCCGCCGCCGCCACTCTCCGTGAAGCTGCCTGCATCCCTGCGGCGGCGCGGCGAGGTGAGGACGAAGTTGAGACTCCTCTTCTTGTGTTGTGCCTTGGGCCTGGAGATTCGTGCTGTCAGTAGGAGGGAGAGCCACGATTTCTTCCGACAATGAACTGTTTTTCATATTGCTACTAGGGGACTAAGCGCGGGCTCCGCCGCGCCCGTGGATTTGAATTTTTTTCGAATATGTTTAAAAAAAAATCGTGTTGAAATTTGAGTATTATTTGAACTCGGAAAGTTTGCGATTAGAAGATTGGTGAGATTGTGAAGGTTTGACGTATTGAAATGTATTCATATTTGTATTCTTTTAATGTTTATGAAAAATAATCAGATTTGGAAGGTATTTGAAATTCTGGAATATGTAAATTTGAAATTTGAGTTGAAATGCTCGAATGTAGATTTTAGGAACTGAACGATTTGGAGTTTGTTGAAATTTG
The DNA here is from genome assembly GCA_947311845.1 of Poa pratensis. NCBI lineage: Eukaryota > Viridiplantae > Streptophyta > Magnoliopsida > Poales > Poaceae > Poa > Poa pratensis. The sequence goes on along the minus strand of CAMZMU010000036.1, from coordinate 4,767,631 downwards.
AATTTTGCATTAATGTTTACGAAATGAGCAGGTTTGGAAGTCGTATGGCACGTCAAAATATTTGAATTTGTAATTTGGGTTCGAATGCTCAAATATGATTGTTTTTCCCATGTTTAAATGTAGGCCAATTTGAGTTTTCAAAACGCATTTGTTTTGTGTGAAAATAGTTGACAATTTTTTCCCTAGCATTTTGATATTTTCTTATATTTTGTTGGTGTGCAAATTAAAATTTTCAAGTTTTGCAATAATTTGGAAAAGGTTGCAAAGTATCTGTAATGATTATTTTGATTGTTACATATGTGAATTTGCAAAAAAAAAATTGTTTTGTGTGAAAAATAAAATGTAGGCCAATTTGAATTTTCAAAACTTATTTGTTTTATGTGAAAATAGTTGACAATTATTTCCCTAACATTTTGATATTTTCTTATATTTTGTTGGTGTGCAATTTAAAATTTTCAAGTTTTGCAAGATGTTCCCAAAGTATTTGCAAAGGCTATTTTAATTTACGCGAAAACACCTGAATGACATGCCATCTTAACTAATTTTGTTCAAGTATAGATGCATAGCCAAATTAAATGAGTTATAAAACATACCCATGTTTTAAATTTAGGGTTTATTAGTGTTTGACTAATGGCATCAATGTGATTATTTCAAACATGTATGATTATGACATTAAAATAAAGATCTCAATTTTCTGAAAATTTTGATATATTATGCTTATTTTTCTGACTTTAAATCAGTAAGTTATGAATTATTCAAATTTAATAAAATTGGGGCTATTTTATCAAAAAGAAAAAAAAATCGAAAACTGACAGGGTGGACCCACTGTGACGTCGTGCTGACGTCACAGTGGGCAACCCTAGCCGCGTTGCCCGCGGCGGCGCTGGGCTCGACGGCGACGCGCCGGCGCGTTTCAGGACGCGCGCGTGGGCGCGCTCGAAGCGGCCCGACGCGGGGAACCTCCAGGTGGCGGCGCCGCCGCTGTTTGGTCGCCGGAACGGCGCCGGCGGGCGTCGGACGCGGCGGCGGATGCGAATCGCGGCGGCGGCGATTCCGCGGCGCACGCAGCGCCCCAGGACGCACAGCTTGGAGAGGAGGCGGAGGAGACGACGGCGCGTCTCGCCGTGGCCGGCGATTTGGAAGGGGAGGGCCGTGGCGGCGGCGGCGGCGACCCGCGGGGCCGCGCGGGGAGAGAGAGGGAGGGGGTTGTGCCGGCAATTTTGCACGGACGCCCCTGACGTTTTCACATTTTACGGATAAGTCCTTTGCGGTGGGGGGTTCGCAAAAAGATCGCGCCAAAATTCGTGCGGAGGGGGTCACCGGTTGCGCGCGGGATGACCGGCCGGGTACCAGGCGACGTGGCGGCGTCCCATTGGAAGAAAATCAAGTGCTACAGTACCGCGGGGTTTGGGGGCGACGTGGGCGCATCTCGGCCGTCGATTTCGCGGATTGGACGGCTGCGGTTTGCCCGCGACGTGAAGGGCTGGAGGAGGCTGTGATTCCACCATCTTTTATATATAGTAGAATACATTGAGCACCTCAGAGCATCTCTAGCAGATCCATAAAGTGGAACCGAAAGTTTTTCGGTTCAACCGAACGATTTTGGGGTATCAAAAGTGGAGCTACTAGGCGTCCCCCGGGGATCTCCCCGTCCGATCCCCCGGGTCGGGGACCGTCCGATCGGATGAGTCGGAGCCGTCCGATCCAGCGTCGCTTCGGAGGCCCCGATCCCCCACCTGCACACGCGTCGGCCGCTCTCTCTCGCAGACGGATCCCCTTGCCGGCCGTCGGTGCTGCCCGTGCTCGCTCCTCTCCCCGGCCCTCTCTTCCACCAACCTCCTTCCTACCAAACCCGGGGCCGACGGCAGAGCCTCCACGGCCGCGCTCCCTCCTCCACACGCGTCGGCCGCGCTCCTTCCCATGGCGTCGCCGCGAGCACTGAAGTCCACCGTCCGACCCCGATGCATCGAGCCAGCCATCCCCAGCACGCCCCACCTCCTCGATGCGTCGATCCCTCCGTCCCCAGCACGCCCCACCTCCTCGATGCGCCGATCCCTCCGTCCCCAACACGCCCCCCGCCTCCTCGATGCGCCGATCCCGCCATCCCCAGCAGGCCCCACCTCCTGTTGCTAGCCATGGCGGCGACTCTTCCATGGTGGGCGGCGGTGTCACTATCGGTGGGGGCGGTGCTTCCGTTGGTGGTCGGTGATGCTGCCATGGCGGGCGGCGGACCGACGGTGCTGCCGTCGTCGCGCGACGGAGCTACGATAGGTGTTCGGTGATGCTACTGTAGCTGGTCGGCGTTGCTCCAGTCGTCGCGCGGCACTGCTACCATAGGTGCTCGGTGATGCTACTGTAGCTGGTCGGCGTTGCTCCCGTCGGTGCGCGGCACTGCTACCGCAGGTGCTCGGTGATGCTACCGTAGCTGCTCGGTGGTGCTACCGTAGCCGCTTGGCGGTGCTATCATAGAAAGGAGACGATGCTACCGTCCGTGCTCGGTGATGCTACCGTAGCTGCTCGGCGGTGCTATGGTAGCTGGACGTCGGTGCTACCGTAGAAAGGAGACGATGCTACCATCCGTGCTCGTAGATGATTCCGTCGCTGGACGGTAGTGCTGCTCGGTGGAGTTGACCTGCTGCTTGCGGTGCTGCCATGGCGTGACGGGGTGCTACCTAACGTCAGCGGCGATGCTGTCTGTGCTCACGGCGATGCTCCCATGGTGGCAACAGTGCTCTTGTAGGTCCACGACGGTTCTGTCATGTTGGAGCAGCGGTGCTACCGGCCATTGGCGGCGATGCTGGCAGCCATTGGGGCACGATGGTGCTGGTGCTGGACGGAGTTGACAAGCTGCGATTCGGTGCTGGCGGTGCTGCCAGCCATGGACGGCGATGCTGCCCGGCCCAGTCGGGGCTGCTGCAACGATGGGCGGCGGGTCTAGCAATCGTGGACGGCGGGGCTCTGGCAAGCCGTGGTTACTGCTGCAATTGTTCTATGAAGCAAAAAAAGGTTTGCGCGTAATAAGAATTTTGTGCTATTGTAGCAAAAAGTCCAATTTTCACCGAAATCCGGAAATGCTTCTATGAAGCAAAAACGGTTCGTTTGTAATAAAAAAAATTGTACTAATGTAGCAAAAATCCAATTTCCTCTCAAATCCCACGATATGTTTCTATGAAGCAAAAAGTTACATTCATAACAAATTTTTGTGCTCCTGGTAGCAAATGCTTCTATGTGGAAAACAAGTTTTATTTGTAGCACAAACCGACCTTGTCGGAGACCTCGCCTAGCAAAAAATTTGTATAATTGTAGCAAAAACCACATAAGCAAAAAAAAGTTAAACATTGTAGCAACAAAAATCTTGCACGAGGTTCTCCGATAAAACTTATGAAACAGTAGAACAATTGTAGCAATTTTTTTCCAATAGTAGCATTTGTTTTTTGCTATTGTATCAAAATTGTGACATTATAGCATTTTGTAGTTTCGTTTGTAATAAAAATTGTGCTATTGTAGCAAATGTCCAATTCCCACCAAAAATCGCGCAAATGTTTCTGTGCAGCAAAAATGGTTCGTTTGTGATAAGAATTTGTACTATTGCAGCAAATCTTTAATTTTCTCCCAATTCCCACAAAAATGCTTCTAGAAAAAAAATCAGTCGTAGCTATTTTTTGTGCTATTGTAGCAAAGCTGACTTCACAAATTTTTGCTACTATAGCAAAACTGACTTCACCAAAAACATCGCCGCCATACTCTCGCCGAAAACATCGTAGCCAAAGATTTGTACTATTGTAGCAAAACTATAGTATGGTTATAGCAAAAATAATTGATGCTATTGTAGCAAATCAATTTTGCTAGATATATCGCCGGACACCCACAGGAGACCTCATAGCAAAATCTTTGTATTATCATAGCAAAATAACAAGACTATTGTAGCAACAATTTTATACTATTGTAGCATCCTAGCGAAAATCCGACGCCGAAAGTAGCACCGTCGAGATCTCGTAGCACCGCCGCCAGCATGTAGCAAACCCGATGCCACACATAGCAAATCTCGACGGCGCCGACCAGCAAATAGGCTCCACGCCGGTAGCAACGCCCTTGTGCCCCCACTCCACGCCGGAATCAACCGCGGCTGTGCCTTGGCAGCACCTCCACTCCGCGCCGGAAGTAGCGCTGTCGTGCCCTGGCAGCACCTCGGCTCCACGTCGTTGGTCCGACAGAAGGCGAGCATGTAAGCGACGAGGTCGTCGGCCTCGACCGAGCACTAGAGAGGAACAGACAGGGCGGCGCCGGTCGGGCGCGGGCTCACCCAGCGAAAAAGGGTGTGGCGGCGGGAGCCTAGTAGGAGGGGTGCGGCGACGGAAGCAACAGACCGGGCGCGTGGCGGCGAAATCCATGGGGACGCGGCAGTAGCAGCAGCCGACCGGGCGCGGCGGCGGGAGCTAGGGGGAGTGAAGCGGCGCCAGAAGCTGACCGGGCGCGCGGCGGCGCAGCCCCGCCTTGAACGCGAGTCGTCTGGGGAAGAAAGAGGAACGCGAGTCAAAACGTGTGGACGGTAGTAGATGGGAAGGGATAAGGAGGTCGGGTGGTCTCACACAGGGGACACGTGGCGCGATTTAAAGGTGGAGGATGCGGAGGATGGATCCCCCGGGGATTACAAGACTTTTCCTATCAAAAGTGCCTGAGAACACAACATATACCTAGTTATTTTTTGTTCTTCATATTCCCCTATCAGTCTATCCGTACATACAAATTGACCGCCGCCGGAAAAAGCTATCTGGCTCCCATCGCCGCCCTCGCGCAGTTCAGCCCCTTTTCAAGAACACACAAGCTGTGTGTCTTCTGTATTAAGATACAAAGAAATTGTTACAAAGCCATCAGATGGGCAACACTCCACAAACGCCCACTCAAGCCACTCACCATGCCAACGGCTTACAACACACCCCTGGGACAACCACACGACGAAGACTAGCACTGTCCAACCTCAAGCCGCAAAGGCGAAGATGCGAGACACAAAGCCCCAAAACGGCGTCAAAACCAAAACTGGCAGCTTCACTACCACGACACCTGCTCCAAAATGGCACGGGTCAACGTACCGACCACCCATAAGCGCCTAGGAGAAGTCGGCGAGTGGCCGGCAGAACCCGACCGCCGCAGAGGAAGGTGCCAAGTAGGAAACTGCACAAATGGTGTCCATTGCGCCCTTGAGACTCCGCTCTGAGTAGTGGCACCACCGACTCTCTCTGATCCCGGGACTCGACGAGCAACCCAGGCAGCGCCTCCAAGAAGGGCATGACACCGTGGTGCCGCCGTCGCCTGATCCGAAACGCCGGATCAAGAGTTTCCCCTGGTGCTCGTGTTGAGGCAGTGGTTTCGGCCATAACGACGCCTCCAAGGAGGAAAACGGCGCCCGCAGGCGTCGCCGTCGCCAGCAAAAAGTGGGGATTTCGCCCAAGCCCAAGCCCAAACTCCGGCCTCGAGATCCAATGGGAGAGCAGAACCAACGGGTAGCACACCACTCCATGAGAAACCAGCCGCATCTCGTCGCCGGTGGCCTGGGGGAGGCTGACCACCGATCACCTCGACGACCACCAGACGGACCTGAACGGTGTGTGCCCAGGCCACCTCCGCCATGCCGGCCGCTAGCTCTATGCCGGCGGCTAGCTCCACTGCAGCCAACCGGTAGCTCCACCGCGGTGCCCAGCCTCCTTGATGCTCGACACCCTTTCCTCTCCACAAGCCGCCCAACAACCCCTTGACTAGCCATGGAGGTGCTTCCATGGGACTGCGAGCACATGCCACGATTTTGCACAAAACCGGTCAGAATCAAGTCTCCTCATCGGGAATCGAAGATTGACACCGGGATCGTGTCTCCTCGTCGTGCAATCGAGCTCAGGAGCTACAGGTGCCACCGCCGATGGAAGCGTTGACACTATCCATTCCACCCCAAATGTCTATCAAAAAATTAGTTCTGTGGGTACTTAGGTGATAATATCCGGGGAGATGGAAAACATTTTCCGGGTGAGACCATTTTTCGGGTTTGTTCAGTACGTATTTTTCAACCGAACCTATAAATTTTGGGGTTTGGCCGTTTTTACGGGATCTGCTAGAGATACTCTCAAGTACCGTCCGAGGTTGGAGCTCCCCGAGAGCCGAGACCCGCTATCGGCCTTTCCTCGACATCTTGCATGCTCTAATCCCTGTGCCGCAAGGATGGCAAAGGGTAGCGGGGAGAGCATTCACATCCTTATCCTCATTTATTAATCCTTATCAAGTTCAGGCATGATCGGTTTCTCTACTAATAAACCAAATTTAACTGACATTATGATGTTTCATTTTGACCCATAAAAAATGTAAAATTTATCCTTATCCCCGAGAGGATCCGAGAAAAAAAGATCCCCTCCCTTCCCCATCGTCCAATCTTCATAAAACGGAAATCTCGTATGTCTGCGATCGTCTTGCTATACGAGGGTGGCCCCACAACCAGCATTGCCTGTTCTGCAATAACCAAGGAGAAACAGCTCGACGCATCCTCTTCGAGTACCGCTATTCCAGGCGCATTTGGCAAGCTGCGATGTCCTGACTTTCATGTCCTTCACTACTTCAAGATTTGGACTCAGATCGCCAAACCGTCCTTCAATACTGGCATACTATTACGAAGGCTCCAACTGAACATCCCAAAGGACTTCGATCGGCCGTCACTTGGATAACATGGGAAATCGGGAAGGAAAGGAATGCTAGGGTCTTCAACAATAAGTCATCCATGCCTTCGATTCTGATCCAGAAGAACAAGGATGAGGGAAGGAACTGGATTCTCGCAGGCGCGGAGCATTTAGATGAGATTGTCTCTTAGCATGGACATCATGTGACTTTTTTTCCTTTTGGCCTCAACCACCTGATGTTTGTTTCTCCTATATCAACATAAAAGGCAAAATTTTTGCTAGTTAAAAAAAACTCGTATGTCCGACCTTTACAACATAGCCCCACACGCGTAGCATCTGTTTTATAATATTGTAACATCGTTACAACATTTCTTCCCTGCCGTCTCCAGACAACGCGAAAACGCAGGCGGGCAAAGACACGCACAAAAAAAATACAGGCAGGCTACAAACACAAATACACACGCGAAAACAGCATGCCGCAGCCTAGGAGTAAATATAAAGACGTGAAGACAACAGGCAAACCCCTTCGACGTGCAAAGCACGCGTACACACGCCCCCAATAGGACAAAAGAGTGGAAGAAAAAAAAGAGCCAAAGAGTCGCACGCACGGTTCAACCATCGCCCACCAAAAAGACAAACCAGAGCAAGCAACGGCAACTCAAAAGGAGCAACCGGTCACAACCCAAACAGACAAAAAACAACTAGGAGAGCATCAAGTAAGCAACCGGCTATACCCGGGAAAACCCCCCGAACACCGGAGTGACCGGCTGAGGCGAAGCCTGGATCGGCGTCACCGGCAATGGCAAAGCATGAAAGGAGGAGCACCAAAGAAAAGAAAGAACGGGCAGCAACCGGCAGAAACACCTGTCACATACGACGAACACGAGGAAGCAGACAAGGAAGACACCAGGCGGCACCAACGCAACCAACCAGGGCAGCACACGTCGGCCGCAAAGGCGCACGCGTCGCCCGCCGATAGGCCAACGGGGCACGAGGCGCGCAGAAGGCCGGAAACCCACGAGCTTTGTTATAGTGTAGTATAAAAAGCAATGATTTTGCTAGTTAAAAAAAAACTCGTATGTCCGACCTTTACAACATAGCCCCACACGCGTAGCATCTGGTGTGTAATATTGTAACATCGTTACAACATTTCTTCCCTACGGTGTGTTAAAACCTTACGAAAGCATCGCATCAAATCGAAAACACCAGTGTAGCAAAAGAGGAGGACCCTACTGGTAGAAAGATATGTTGGTGGAGAAAGAGAGTTACAGAAGAAGCAGCAATGGTGCAAGGACATGCGGCAAGAAAAGAAAAAGGAAGCGAAACATGCTGGAGGTGAGTGACCATACCCATAGGATCCTCACTTTTACTTCGCAGAAACAACAGTAAAAGTCTCCATAGAGTAGGTTTTGGGAAAAAAGAATATTTATATCTGCAAGAAAATATTGAAAATGTAGCTTATTTTCCAATTAAAAAAGGAGTCTCTTGGCCGATGCGAACTACCTCCCGCCCCTCGCGCGTCCCATCCATGGAGTCCTCCAGGCCGCGGCGCGCGGGCCACCGCGAATTCACCACTACTCCCGCCGCGCGCCTCCCTTCCGCGTATACCTCTCACCGTCCACCCCCGAGCTCTCGCGCCCTCGCCTCCAACCCCAGCGGCAACGCGCGTCGTCTCAGATCAGATCCGCCGCCCCCTCATCACCGCCTCCTCTCTCAGGTATGCACGCTCCTATTCTCCAGTCAGCCTCCTCCGAGTCTCTGGCGATCTGTGATCATCGTCGATCGAATCGTTTTACGTTCGCTCGGAATTTTCGGTCTGATTCCGCCGCATTTGCCGTTTCCGTGCGTGAGCCGATCCTGAGCTAGCTGTGGCTCGATGGAAGGAGATGATTAGTTTCATATTGATAACCGTGACGTTTAGTTTCCGCGGCAGCCTTCCTTTAGCGAAATTGCAACTAAATTTGGACAACAGAATGTTTTGCCTGTTTCTGTTTGGGAAGCAGAAATTCGGCATGTAATAAGTACTGTACGATATAATTGTTCTCTACGTGAAAGCCTGTTGAAACTCTGCTCTGGGGACAAGCGTAACGAAGTCAGTGGTGTATATGGAAACTGTCTTACCAGGTCTCTTAATCTACAGCATTGTCTTTATAACGGTAAAATTGGTACATGGGAAACTAGGAGAGGAGTTTTCGATTGGTAAACTCAGAATCAGGACTAATGGACAAGTTTTGAGCGCAAAAGGAACTCCTTTCTCTATACATTTTGTTGTTCTAGCATTATAAATTGTCCGCACCGCATTTCTTGATCCCAACATACCCTGCTATACACCTGACTCTATTTACGACATCTCAGGTCGTTCAGAAGATTCACCCTTCTTGCTATTTCAGGGTACACTGCAGCAATGGCTGCGCCAAATGACGCGTCCCCGTCACCTCCGAAGCTGCACACGCGGCTGAGGCTGTGGGAGTTCGTGGACCGCTACGTGTTCGAGCCGGTCGATGGCCTCGCCGACCTGTTCCTGTCGGTGAGCCGGGCCAACGGATCCATGAACCTTGTTCAAGAGCTGCCGCCGCGCGCCGGCCCCTCTGCGAACCCCAAGGTCAGGATCGTGTTTGGCGTGATGGGGGTGCTCAGGCTCGCGGCCGGGTCGTACTGCCTGGTGATCACTGACTGTGATTGCGTTGGGTCCTACATGGGGCACGCGGTTTTCAAGGTGACAGGGCTCAAAGTCCTTCCCTGCCATACAGCCTCTTCGGCCGAGCAGGTCTGACAGTGGTTACTTGCTTTGTTCCCAGTCCCCTGGCTATGTTTCCATCTGTGTTGTGTGTTTGTGACTGACCTGGAATGAAATGGAACGATGTTGTCAGAAGAAGGCGGAGAAGGAGTTCTCGGAGCTCCTGGATGCTGCAGAGCGGTCCATAGGCCTGTACTTCTCCTACGAGACCAATTTAACACTCACGTGGGTATCGTATATGGTTCCTTTCTTTTTCACCATTTGTGCTTTAGTTGTACATAGAGGTGCAAAGAAAGCATGTAATTAGCCTAGTAAATTGACCTGTAAAATATTTTCTCAGTTGCATGTTAGATTCAACCCATGCAGTCAGGTTATCGTCTTAATTTCATATTGTTCTCATGTCATTGCAAGTCTGCAAGACATTTATCTTTATCCCTTTTTTTATTACAGTTTACAGAGGCTATATGATCTCGGGGACAAGTTCAAGGCACTTCCACTATGGAGACAGGTTTGTTGCCTTCTATTCATGTAATGATGGATCTTGCTTAAACATGGAAGGGCCAATCTTTTTCCCTGACTAATTTACTGCATTGTTTGCAGGCAGAACCAAGATTTCTATGGAATGGTTACTTGTTGGAGCCACTAATTGAGAACAAAGTAGGATTGACCTTTTATATTTGCAATTTCTAGTTTTAACAATCTAAGATTCATTATCTGTACAGTATTTTGATTTCTCCTTTCTTCCTTGGCAGCTGGACCAATACTTATTGCCGGTCATTCAAGGAAGTATCCTTGGCCCGTTTTCATATTCCAACTACCCAAGATATCAGATCATGACTTAGTCTCCACGTTCCAAAATAGATGACATTTTTTACTTTTTACGATTTAAAAATATACAACTTTAACCAATAATTACTTTTGGCATTCGTGTAATTCCCTGTAAAACAATGGCAGAAGCTGAACTTGGTAAGATAATAGTGGCTTTGCTATAAATTTCCCGTTTCTTATTGATTATTGTTCAAAGATAGAGAAGTCTGACTGCATTCTCTCTAGGACGTCATCTGTTTTTGGAACATAGGGACTATACCTAGGATCAACTATATCAATTTGAGTTGTTGTAACTTAACCACGTATCAGGTTTTCAGAATATACATGCAGAAGTTAGGTCAGAAAAGGTAAATGTAACCATGATTGCACGCAGGTGCACACGAAGGATAGGTGAGAGTTCTGAAGAATCAAAATTAGTTTGACCTCGAGTTCCCTTAGTTTGTACTCATTCTTGCCATACGTTCTCAAGAAATTCAATAGCGTCTGGACCGTTAAATATTTACGAGGCTGTTGTTTACTGAAGGTACACGGTGCTGGAGACGAGGCGCTGATCCAGAGGGCTATGCAGCTAATTTTGTTGAATCAGAGCAGATAATGCAATCAAAGGGATTTACAGCATCATATGAACAAGTAAGTTTCTACACACAATTTTAAAATCGACCGGTTTGACTATTGGGTTGTTTAATGTTTCTGATGTCAAGGGTCTTCTCTTCTTTTTTGCCTTTTTGGTTTCCTTTGTTGTAGTTTGTGTGCTAAAAGTCTTCAGATCGTCATGAGGATCTTCAGACTCAATTACAGTTTCACCACCTAATTTGACACCAGTTGCAGTGGAGCTCCACAATTGATATTTCTCTGCCATAGGTCCCTTTGTTGTTGTTTGCACATAATTTAAAATCTAACCCGATCTTACCTGTGAATCTGACACTTTGGGCCTGCCATAAGCAAATGACAGTCCGACTATCAGATTTGCAGGTCGGTGTTGGCAAACTGCTGCAATGCAAGGTCTAAATATGTGGTGTTAGGAGCAAATAAATACCAACCCTCATGTTTTACGCAAGGGATACCAAATTAGGATGTGCAAACTGCAATTTACTTTTTTTTTACCATCTCTGAATAACTCAATGTAACTACTGTATATTGCAGGTTCGAGGTTCCATGCCTTTTCTGTGGGAGCAGATAGTTGATTTGACATACAAACCTAGTTTTGATGTCCTTAGAGTAGAGGAGGCGGTGAGCTGTCTCAAACTTTTCCTTATTCTATTTGTTTTATCATCAGGCCACTGATGTATTTTTTTTTGAGGTTTAAAGCGGTCGTATCCGCCATCCGATTAGATAGAATAGAGGGTTATGTACAGAATTTTGAGCTAGGAAAAAATCCCTTTACATGCAAAGAAAAACCAACAAAACTAGTCTCCAGGATATTGCGTGTGGGCGAAAGCTCGGAACGCCAACTCTTTCCGCACCAAAGCCGCCACCTCCGAAGGCGAGATTGCCACATTGCAGAAGGTCCTTTGGTTCCTCTCCTTCCCTGTCCGCCACATCGAGTGGATGATGGTCTCGCCAGCCCCTCTCCTAGCCCCGTGTGAAAAACCCACAAGTGCTCGCCATGACAACAGCCAGCCTCGATCAGCAACGCACAAATCTCCCTTCCTAGCAGCAGCGCGACGCACCATTCTGGTCACGCAAACCTGAGCCCCACAGACACAAAAGGCACCTCCTCTCAACATTTGCAAGGAGAAGTGTCCAAGCATCCGAAACTTCATCATCTAGGCCACCCTCGGCGGCATCTGCCGCTCCATCATGATCCCTGACGTCATCTTCTTCTTATTTGTCTTCTTTACGGCGAGGACGAGCTCGTCGATGGCCGCCACCTCCTGATCCGAGAAGGGTCCATCTAACAGGGCCATGAAGTCCTCTCGCCGGTGCCCCGAGGGGCGGGCCTCCTCAGTCAGTGAGCTGAGACGGCGCGCCACGGCCTCCTTGGCCAGCTGCTCGATGTTGGCGCCTTGCGGGTGCCGCTTGGCGAGCTTCCCGCTCCTCCACACAGACAACACCTCCACCTCCAACTCGTGGGCCAATGCCGTGGCTGGCGTGCCCAGAACGGAGACCTTAAGCGGCGCCGTGATCCGGGCGAGGAAGCCCGACAAGGGGCACGTAGGTCCACCCACCTCGAGGTCCTGCTGCCTAGTCCCGGTCTGCACCGGCGTGACGATGTCCTGCTCGAACAATTGCCATGCCTCCTTCCCAGCGTCATACACACCCTGGTCGGACAGCATGACGGCTCCCTCTCCTGGTTCAGGGACGCCCTTCTCTTCATGCCCCATCTCCTCATCGACCCGCAGTACCACCTGATCCCCCAGTTCGTCTCCCAACTCGGCGAGGCCTGCCACCGGCTGCAGCATCTCCCCATCAGCCTCAGCCTCTTCATCAACATTGGCGTGCTCCCTCCCGCACGGCACGCCGCCTGGCGAGAACGGCACCGCGGTGAGGCCCGTACCCGGAGAACACTCCGGGGCCAGACGCGAGTCTCGCACCAAAGTCTCGCCTGGCATCTCCTGGTCAGCCGGAGAGAGCGGCATAAGCACCTCCTACACCAACAGCGCACAACCATTGTCCTTCCTTCGCCCTAGCATCAGCAACAAATCGGACCGCGCGTTCTCCGCAGAGAGAGCACCGTCCACCCCTTCCTTGTAGCACCACATACTGGCGAGCTTCACCTCCTCCGCCATAGCGTCGCACACGTCCAGCATGGTGACGAAGATCTCCTCCTCCGGCCTTCCCGACAGGGCTTGCGACGCCATGAGCATGTCCCGGAAGGAACAAAGCTGGGACACCGGCGTGGCGGCACGCTTGCGTGGTGGAGCAGCCACTGGCGGAGAGGCAGGAGGCTCGGAGCAGCCCCCGGAAAGGTGGCCTGGGCGATGGCACCGCCAGCAAACCCGGGGCCCTCTGCAGTCGACGGCAAAGTGGCGGTGGCTCAAGCAACGGAAGCATCTTCCCCTCATCTTCTTCAGGAGAAGCGCACGCCGAGCCAGGAAGTCTCCGTCCCACGCGCCTCCCTCTCCTGGCCGGCTGCCACGAGCACCGCCCGCGCCCCGTCGCCACCAATGTGGCGGACGCACGGGCACCCATCCATCTTGACTTTGCGCGCCAAGCTCCGCCAAAGGAGGTTCGACTTGTCTCCCGGCCGCGCCGCCGTGCCGACTCGAAGCATCCGCACCTAGCAGGTCAACAAACGGCCGCGGTTGACCCCTGGGAGGAGGGCCCGGAGGTGGGCGGGGAGGCCGTCTGTCCGCAAAGAAGATCGGGGCGAAGGGCATGTTGGGGCTGGCCGCAGCAGAAGACGAAAAGAAGGCGCCCTCGGCTTCCCCGCGTCTCTGCGGCGGGACGTAGCGGTCAGCAGACCTGACAACCGGCGAGGTCTCCCCGTCTTCAAGCTCGTCCCCCTGCAAATCCGGCATGAAATCCAGATCCGAAACTTCCTCCTGCGAATCTTGCACGAGATCCACGCTCTCCACCTCATCTGCTGCGTCCGCCCAAGAGAACCTGGTCGAGAAGGACAGCAAGAGCAGTGAGGCCAGCTGGGTGGGGGCGTGGGCTTGCGGTGTGGTGGCTATGGCGGCAGTCGCGGCGGCCGGAGCGGTCGCCCCTACGGGGTCAGGAGCAGAGGGCACTCGCATCTTTCGATCCTGGCTTGACCTTTCTGATGTATTATTTTAACTGTGCACTGCAATGCAGTATTTGTTTAAGCCTTCTTCATCCTAATTTGCCTCGAGTTTTCGTTCTGCAGGCTCGTGTACTTGAGCGACACTTTCATGATTTACAAAAGAAATATGGAGCTGTCGTGGCTATTGATCTTGTCAATAGTGTAAGTATTGCACTCTTGGACTCACTACACTACGTGGTTTCTTGACAAACTACTACGATTTTTGGTTGCTGCTAGAACATAAGGCATCAATTTAAAGATCAGATTCCAAATTATTCATTTAGGAATCATGTCCCATAGTTATTCTGCACACAACTATCACATCTTTGGTTGTGCATATTTCACTCCTTCCAGTGGATCTAAGCTACTCCGTTCAGCTTATGCCCCCAATTTTTTTTAGCTATGTTGTTCTAGAAGTTGTGAAAAGCTTCTTTACTGATTTTATTTTCATATTAATATTTCTACTAGTCATGCTTGTGCATGCATATTAGTTTGCATAATGGTACAAGCTTTCTCTGTTTTCCATGTGCATTAACGCCTTTCTAATTCATATATACAGCATGGTGCTGAAGGCCGTCTTTATGAAAGATATGCAAAATCGATTGAGCCTATCCTTAGTGAAGATATAAGGTGACATTTTGACCCACCTTAGAGTTCCCCTATTGTTATTGAGTGCTCCTAATTGTGCTATGTTCTTCTACTTACTGCAGATTCGTGCATTTTGACTTCCATAAAATCTGTGGCCATATTCATTTCGAGCGCCTTTCTCAGTTGTATGATCAAATTGAGGATTATCTTAAGAAGCATAAGTAAGTCCCTCAAAGATATGAAATGAAGTTATACATGATTTACTACTTCCCATTTTTGTTAGAATGTTTGTTGATGTTAATTTTCTTCTTCTACACTTGTCGTCTATTTCTGTAGTTGCTTAACTATATCTTGATTTTGTTGCCTCGCAGCTAGAGTGCTATATTGGATCAGTAATCTGTATTTTATGCAAAAAAAATATTAATGCTACATGCTCGCTGTAGAAAATAAAAAATGGTTTAGAGTGCCAAGCTCGTACAACAGATACCCCATACACATATCACTCATTCTTACAACAGATACTCATATGGAGGTTATATAAACATCCCTAGTTATTACTGTCACAGAAAAAACTGTATATCAATGCGTATGTCTGGTGTATCTGCTCTAGCCTGCCGCTCACCTCTGTCACATAAGAAAGAAAAATCAGATAACCCTCTCCCTAGCAAGAAAAGTAAAACATGTGGAGGAACTAGGATTTCGCTAGAATGATCATACAATGTAGAGATTTCTCTTATTTCTTCCTTCTCAATTATCTTACTGATCTTATGGTATAGGTACTTCCTTTTGAATGATGAAGGCAAGAAAATTGAAGAACAGACCGGCACTGTCAGAACAAATTGTATTGACTGCTTAGATCGCACTAATGTCACTCAGGTACATACTTCCTAGAACAACTTATCCTTTTTTTTAACCGAGTGCTAGGTACTGATAAATTGATTAAACATGTGTCTCTGCTGATCCATCATTCGCTACAGCTTCCACTTTTCAAATATATATATATGGGGAATATTTAATTTAGACATGAAATTTCTACTCTCTCTCCCCCCGTGGTCTCTCTTCTCGAACAGAACATCGTATTGCATGCCTCATTTACATCTACTTGCCGATCATACGTACTGTGTCATTTTCAAAATATTTGTACTTACGTGTTGGTCCATATTTTTATGACGAACCATTATTGTATCGATCGTTTTAAGTATTGCATTTTCTCTATCTTCATCCTGACCTGTATACTAAACAGTGATAATATCTACAATGGTTAAACAGAGCATGGTTGGGAGAAAAACTCTCGAAAGCCAGCTCCAACGGCTAGGTGTTCTTGGTGCTAACGATACAATCAGCAACTATCCAGCTTTTGATGCAGACTATAAAGTTTGTAAGTATTATGTTTGATATTCACTAACCACAGTTTCTAGTTATACCCTCCCTACACTTGGCTTTGAACAATGTTGCTGGAACCAATTGCAGTGTGGGCTAATCATGGAGATGCAATAAGCACTCAGTACTCTGGTACTCCTGCTTTGAAGGGAGACTTTGTCCGGTAATTTATATAAATTAAATTCTTCATTTGCTTATTTTCTTCTCAAAAAATAATAATGAACTGGTTGAGGAGTTCTTTCCGCTTTATGTTTATATTTCCAATTTAATCTTTCAATCTTTAAAAACAAATGCTGTTGTACAAATTATTATTTCGTATACTTAAGTTATTTTCCTTGTCTATCAGGTATGGGAAACGAACTACTCAGGGAATTCTAAATGATCTGTGGAATGCACTTGCTAGATACTACTTGAACAACTTTGCAGATGGTACTAAGCAGGTAGTTTGCTCTCTAAGCATGATTTTTTTGGCCCGGGGCAAGTATCTGCAACATGAGAAGACTTTGATTTTTCTAGAACGGGCTAAAACATAGCTGATTTCTTTGATAGTATATGAATGCACACTGGTTTATGGGGAACCTAAGTCAATTATATGGCTGAGCCGATGTTTCAGATGGAATTGTAGCGCATCGATGCCTAATCATGTTGTTAACTTTTCTAGGATGCCATGGATCTTCTTCAAGGACATTACGTGTCGTCTGTTAGTCGGGATATCGCAGTTCCAGGCAAAGCAGGAGCTCTGGAGGTGGGTATTTAGCTGGTCCAGTGGCCAACACTTCTTTTAACTTATGGCATTGCAATAATTATTAGTTCTACATTGAATTGAAGGCTGTCTTCCATGGTTACACGGTTTCTCCTTTGCAGTCCTTCTGTGTTGCCTTTGTATTTGTTATGTGTGCTGCTATGCTCATGATGATATCGCTACGACAAGGTAGCGTTTCTGACTGCAGAAGTTCACAGAGTTGAATTTGTCCGTGTTCACATGTGACTTGATTATATTGCCTTTCGTGGAACGATAATTTTGCAGCCCGGAACGATCTTCGCCATTTGGTGGTAGCGCTTGTGTGGGCCGTTCTCTGCATTGGCATCATCCAATATGTCAAGAAGAATGGTCGGAAGTTCTGCAACCGGCCTCGGTTTTTCCTGTCACGTAATTGATCATGCGCGAAGGAACCACTTGCGCCTGTCAAGGGATCCCGGTATCTTGTTGCAAGCTTCTCGCAGCATCTTCTACGGTGGGAACCAAGTTTTATCCCTGGCCGCTTCCCCGCAATTTTGTATTTATATTCTTTCCCTGTCTCGCCACGACACAACTTGTTTAGGACGACATAATTGTAAAACTCGATTGTGACGACACGATAGAAATTAACTGATGTACTATACTATATATCTAGCTCCACTCATTATTACTCATTTCGTACGGAGGGAACTGATTGTCATTCATAAAGGTTACTCTGTTCATATAATCGCTATTTCCAACAATACTCTTTGTCACAATAATTGTCATTTATGATGTCATGGCTACCATTTCTGGATATCTTGGGCTGCAAGAACAAAGCCGGTAATGCTACATGTGGTTTAGAACTAGACATTGTTTTTACGAGCTCTGCCACGTTTCATTCAGATAGGAAACAGGAAATCAACAGAGGGTTTCTGGCCTGTTAATCAATTCCGACGACACCGTCGAATATAGCATCCACCACCAAGCACAACCAATAACAATTTTTTTTAGAACTTGCACCCCTTTTATTCAACCCTCAAAGTTCCGGGGATACAAATGCCTTTAGGCGGATCAATAAGCCACATATGGCGACTCTTTATTCAACTTTTTACCTTAAAAAACAAAAGCGATGTCATCGATAGATCTTCCCCTTACTTGTATCTCCTCGACAGTCTGCATATAATTAAGATGGACTGGAGGTATCATGCAGTGTGTTGATAACTCCCAGACAATCACTTGCCACTCAGGGCTCTCCTGATCAGCAGATCATCAGCGAATGCCATCGCTTCCCGGAAAACAATGGCTTCCATCACCTCCGGTTCAGTTATACGTACCCTGCATCACAATGCTTGAGGCTCCAAGATTCTTCCCCGCCTAATCTCTAGCAACTTCTGATGCCACAGCCATACTGTCAGACTTGCCAAAAGCTGCATCGACGTTAATCTTTACACAATTAGCTGGAGGGGGTATCCAACTAGGGTCACTAGCAGTCATCCTTCTACCCATCTTCAGAACGTCCCTCACCGGTACCATATTCAAATCATTCAGGTAATTTTGAATGAAGCATCTCGTAGTAACCATCGGTAGAGTGTGCAACTAGGTCTTCGACAACACCTCCAAGAAGAAAAAACACTTCTGAGGGCCGGCAGGTAGACTCAAGGAATTTGGCAACAATCCCACACCACAACTTCACCAAGCCCCGGGAGGGGCTCTGGCTTTGCCTTGAAAATGTCGCGTCCCATCAGATCCAGTCAACGATGATCCGGCGGAGGAGATGAACCAGATTCTTCAGTGACACCTCCACGAAGGAGAAGGACGTCCACAAACACCATCATCGCCGACATCGTGCCTCTTAGGCTCGACCTGGGTCTGACTCGGGTTTTGGGTGTTGACACAACCTGCTTCTGTTGAGTAAGGATGGCAAAGGCACACCCATGTACAAGCAGCACTTTGGGACATTGGGAGTCAAAGGCATGCTCAGGGAGGGCGGCGGTGGTCTGCTGGAAGCTAGAGTGAGCAAGGCTAGGAGAGGGGTTGACAGTCGTGGCCGCGTGGCGGTGACATAGTGGAAGATGGGAGAAGACGAGGAAGAAGTGAAAGTTTAGAAAGGTTAAGAGTTTAGTTCTTTAGGGATGGCTGCAATTACTAACTATATTAAAGGCTAAGGAAATGGGCACCAGCCCTGGTGCCATGTGGAACAAACATATATGTATGTATTCTTAAATGGTTTCGTTGACTGGTCGTGTTGTGGCATATCCAAATCTAATGTATTGTGATCATGGAGAATGTATTCTGTGCAACCAATCCATTGGAACTGATTTCGATTGACAACATAATTTTTTGAAAAATTCCGGGAAATGTTTTAACATAGGCAATACTCATTTCTAATATGTTAAAAAATTGAAATCGGAATTACCAACATAGATCAAGAAAAAAAAGATAAAGCCAACAATGAATTATGCCAAAATACAAGTTGACCTTTAAATTTGGCCCATTCTCACTATTGATAACATATATCTTGTTTTTTCTATTGGTGTTGTCTTTCAAATTTATACTTAATTTTTTAACGATGTATAGTTATGTTGTGTCAATGCCCAAATTGTTTTTCAGATATTTTGAAAACTTTTTATGTGGTTACTCGGCGCTAGGTTCATAAGTTCATTGGGTGCATCAATTGCTTGGTTGCACAGGATACATGATTCTCAACAATGCTTTAAAGATGGGCGTGATTATTTTGTTTTATTTTCTCTTTTCTTTCGAAGTATCTTGTACACTTCTGTTTAGTAATGAATATTGCAGTGGAAATCTTTCACAACTTCCAACAAATAGAGAGATCGCTGATATGCTAGATACAATTTTCACTTTAAAAAAACAAGCATGCTAAATTTATGCTAACATGTTTCGCTCAGAATGATTCAAATATTAACCACCCATCCCACGCTAAAAATGGAAACCTTGGTCACACCAACAAAATTTAAGCATCCCGGCCGCAGGAGGTGTCGACTGCTATTCCCGTCTTGCTTCATGCAGCGAACCCAGGCCACACATGTCCCGTATTTACCCCTCCCCTCCTCCGGCCAGCCAAACCTCTCCCGCCAGCCACCCTCCCTTCAAATACACGCGCGGCAACGCCACGCTCGTGCCTACGTTACCTACGTCGGCACAAGAGCTGCCACATACTAACAAATAAGCAAAATAAACCAGGAGCCATATCCATGGCGCGATCAACCCACGCGCTGCTCCTCCTCGCCGTCGTCGTCGCGGCGTCGTCGTGCTCCTCCGGTGCGGCTACAAACGTCCAAGTGGCTGAGGTGTGCAAGGGCACCCCGTACGCGGAGCTGTGCAGCGCGACGGCCGGGAAGCTGGCGTCGCACTACCCGACGGTGGACGCGCTGGCGGTTCTTAGCATGCAGGTGGACGCCTTCTCTAAGCGCGCGGCGGCGGCGGCCGCGCACGCCGCCAAGCTGTCGGCGAGCCCCAAAATGACCCCAGGGGCGCTGGTCGCGCTGGCCAAGTGCAACGAGATGTACGCGAACGTGGAGGACAACCTGGGCGCGGCCCGCCGCGCCATCAGCTTCAAGGACGCCGTCACCATCCGCGCCATGATGAGCATGGCGGCACAGGACATGAAGAACTGCGACGAGGAGTTCAGGAAGAACGCTGCCGAGAACCCCATGACGCGCTTCGACCAGTCGCTGCTCAATATTTCCGAGAACTGCCGCGCGCTCTCCAACATGATCTGATCCATCTCCTCGTCTCGGCTCGTCGGAGGCGCGCCTATATAGACGATCGATCATCCATAGATCGACCTGATCATTGTATTTTCTTTCTTTTCGTCACATCTTGTTGTTTCCTACCGAGATGTGTTAACTAACCACCCGGTCTTGGAATGGGGAAGCAAATTCAAATCTCTTTCTGAATCGGAATTCCGATCATGCATGCTGTTACGTTTACTGTATATCCGGGGATCCATTTTTTTACTGTTAATATGATTCAGACCCCTTTTTTTTAGACTAAAAGGAGCCCAGCTCCCAATTTTCATTATTATGAAAACTGATAATACAAATATTCGGAATAGATAACTTCATGCCCCGAGCCTCACCACTCGATAGACATCTTACAGCCTCTCACCGGCGTGCAAACCGCACAACCACCATCACTAAAACAAAGCTACACTACTTGAACTCCAGAAACCTTCAGAGATGCATTACATCAGACGAAAACTACCAGCATCAACTCCATAAAATAAAAGAGGAACTTGCACTTCTAAAACACTACAACTAACAGATACCAACTCCAAGCTTCTTTTAATGTTTTTCAGGCGTCTGTGATGCGAAGCACCAACGGCCCCACCCTTGCCTCCTATGGAAGAAATCAGCCGCCACCAGAGTTAGCATTCTTGCTCCTTGCGTTGGAGGTTTTGAAGACTTGGTTTCTGCAAATCGGCCCAATACGAAATAAAGTGAGCTGTCTGAAAAATAACTACAGAGGGATCTGTGGATATACTCCATCGAAACAGGCTCTGTTTCTGATCTTCCAGACGGGCCATATCAATGCAGCAATCCCTGTCGACAACAGGATCTTATCTTTTGTACAGAAATATCCAGCCAAGCTGGCAGAGCATCAAAACTATGCGGTACTGTTTGTAAATTCAGAGCACAAGCAACTACACTCCAAGCATACTTTGCTAGAGGACAATCGAAAAAAAGATGATCAATAGTCTCTACACTACTGCAGAACATACACTTTTCACTACCTTTCCAACCCCTATTCAGCAGAACACTCTTGGTAAGAATGCTTTTCCTAAACGCCAGCCACATGAAAATCTTAATCTTTAACGGTGTTTTGACAAACCAAACTTTTCTATAAGGAACTTTAACTTGTGATTTCTTAAGAGCTGTATAGAGTGACTTAACCGAAAAAACACCTGACTTAGTTAAAGACCAGATACATCTATCCTCTACTTCTGTCAGTCTAACATGCGAGCACAAAACCTGCAATTTATACCAGAGAACAGCTAGTTTACCCCACAACGTTCTCCTGAACTTCAGAACATTCCAACCTTCAGAAAAAACTTTAGCTACAGTAATGTTTTTACTATGAGATAAATTGTATAGCCTAGGGAAAACATCTTTAATAGGCTTTTCTCCAATCCACAGGTCATCCCAGAATCTAGTCCTACAACCATTCCCAATACTTTTCCTACAAAACTTGAAGAAAATGTCTCTAACCTTCATCAGTCCCGACCAAAAGTGCGAATGAAATGCTTTAAGCTTTACATGAGCTAAAGAAGAAGAATGTAAGTACTTAGCTCTAATCATTTGTTGCCACAGACCTTCCTCATTTTCAATTTTCCATAGCCATTTACATAAAAGACAAATATTCATTGTAAAAAGATCAATAACGCCCAAACCCCCTTGTTCCTTAGGCTGACAAATTGTTTCCCAGTTAACTAAATGATATTTTTTTTATCTTTTTCCTCCTGCCGAAAAAGCCTCTTCAGGAAGAAATCCATCCTCTTACCGGAACCTTTTGGCAAAGGAAAAAACGAAAGCATGTAAAAAGGAACTGGACTCAGGCACGATTTAAGCAAAATCAATCTATCTCCGTAAGAAGTATATCTACCTAACCAAGATCCTGACTTTTTCTCTACTTTGTCCTCTGCTGGTCTCCAATCAACAGCTCTCAGCCTTTTATTATGCAAAGGTAAACCGAGATATCTAAACGGGAAGTCTCCTTCCACACAAGTAAAAACAGAGACATATTCTACACTTCTATCTTTGGCCCTACCACAACAGAAGATTTCACTTTTCAGAAAATTAATTTTAGGCCCGACAGGTGCTCAAAAATACATTAAAGATTCTTCAAATTTCTAGCCGACTCTATATCATCCTGGAACATAAATATAGTGTCGTCAGCATACTGTAGCATCACTAAACCCTCCTCTAACAGATTCTGCACCAAAGGCTTTATCAACCCACTATCTCTAGCTCTATTCACCAAAACAGCTAGTACATCAACCGCAGTATTAAATAGAATGGGGAGAACGGCCCCCTGCCGTAAACCTTTACTTGTATTAAAGTATTTGCCAGTTAAATCATTAGCCATAATTGCAACTTTACCATTTTCTACCGTTTTCCTGACCCAACTAACAAAAGAATCCGGAAACCCCTTCATCTTAAGAATATCGAACACAAAACTCCAATTGATCTTATCGTAGGCCTTTTCGAAGTCTACTTTAAAGAAAACATCATCTAATTTCTTAGCTTTAACTTCATGCAATGTCTCATGAAGAAGCACCACACCATCCAAAATATTGCGGCCTTTTATGAAAGCAATTTGAACCGGCGAAATAATTTTCTCAGCAACCTCTACCACTTATTATTAATAACTTTAGTTAAAATCTTAAAAATAACATTTAATAAACATATAGGTCTGTACTGTTGTATCTTACTAGCATCTGTACTTTTTGGGAGTAAAGTAATTAAACCATAATTAAACATAGAAATGTCTAATTCCCCTACAAAAACTTATTAAACAGATTAACTAGATCGCCACTAATCAGAGACCAAAAATGCTGGTAGAACTCTATTGGAAATCCATCTGGACCAGGACTTTTATTATGCTTCATACTAAAAACTGCGAATTTAATTTCCTCCACCGAAAAAGGCTTTTCTAAGTTACGTCTATCTCTGTCCGATAAAACATTCTCCAGCACAATGTCCAAAGAGATACAAGTATTATTAACAACATGACCAAAAAGTTTTTTGTAGTACGACGTAGCGTACTGTAAAATTTCCTCATCTCCCACAATAAGGCCCTCCTCCTGCAGCAGACATGTAATTCTACTCTTTCTTTTCCTACCGCTTGCTTTAGCCATAAAATAAGCAGTCAACGAATCCCCTTGTAAAAGATCTTTAGTCTTAGCCCTCTGAAACCACTTTACTAGTTCCTCTCTTCTAATAACCAGCAGTTTTTCCTCTAGTACTTTTCTACTATAAAACTTTTCTAAAGATAAACCAACCATCTCACTCTCCTTATCTATTTTGTCAATCTCTGCAGATAGAACACTCTTCTGTTTCTTATAAAACGCTTGATAATTAATATCCCAACCTTTTAGCACACTTCTTAATTTACGACCTCTATTTTGCCATTTATCCAGCACTGTCCTACAAAAAAAAAAGAGCTCCACACTTTACTGACCACATCATTCAGATCCTCTCTAAGGAGCCAACACAACTCGAATCTAAAAGGTCTACTGATACGTTTCTTATTTAAACCTGGATCAAGAACCAAAGGAGAATGATCATCTCTAGGAAGCATATTAATGTATGAAAGGGGATATTTAGATGATTCAGACCCCTTTGGGCTTTCTTAAGTTAAAGCCAAATCTTCTATTTAAAAAGGACTTCAGAGGGCTACGTTCAATTCGGAGTAATAAACTACCGTTTCTTGTGAGTTCACATATGATTTCGGCAAACTCTCAAGACCAAGTTCCTACTAGTTTTTTGTCACCTGGAACGTTGACAGGATACCTTCCTGGACGGCTGGACCAACATTTTTGTTTGAAAATTAACAACGAGAAACTAGCATTTGAAACTGTCTCTCGACACGCTCGATAGAGTTCTCCATATATCGTAAGATACTGGCATGATTACTTCGATAGAACAATACTTTTGTGTACAAGCTAGCGACCCAATGACCGAACACTCAGAGAAGGAATGATGGAGTAGGACAATATAGTTCGAGGAGATCAAGGGATGTGCGGGAGCAGGGGTACGAAGAAATAGGAAGCGATTGAGATGGTGAGGGGATAACAAAAATGGAGATAGAATGCAAGTGGCCACATGGGTCGTGAGTTCCCTACCGATCAGCTTATAGGAAGCCCTGATCACAGCGCAATGCTGCCCCGTAAGGCATTAGCATGTTGGATCCAGCCTAAGTAGGTGCAAGAGAGGAGAAAGCAGTGAGAGTTCCACACGAAGCACGTGGTGGGGATGGCGGCGGGTTAGGGAGAAGGAAGTAGAGAGCCTCTTCAGGTAGCAAGATTTCGTACAAAGATTGTTCACAAAAGGTGGCATGTAACGCTTATTTCCATATGCTATGGAACGAATGCACCCTATCATGCATTTCCAATGGTCCTGTGGAACAACAACAAAAACTATCCATTCTTAGAGCCAAATGGGAAAATATGTTACGAAAAATCACAATAACACGTGCATGCCTCCGGTCTCCAAATGGCGCACTTCTAAGAGCATCCACATCCCAAGCCCTATTAAATCTGACATTAAAGTTGTCAAATTGGATTTTTACTCTGAAAATTAACTTTCTTAGTTTCCTTTATCGACGTGTACCGTGAGGGTTACCCTGTGGAACACATGGTATATGTATGTATTCTTAATTAGTTTGGTCAACACGTTGTGGTGTGGCAATCCAAATCTTATGTATTGACTGATCATCACCCCTACACATATTACGGGTTTCTACGATGGATCAAACTACGTCGTGTTAACCACACAGGTAAAAGTAAGCATGCATCCGGATTCAGTAACCAGATTGCACCTTGAGAACACCTGGTGTCCAAATCTCCATGTACTAACTCGCTTTTTCCTCCGGAATGGGGGCAGGATCACTACACTTTCATTGATTAAGCATTAGTAAAAAGAAGGCACAAGCGAGAGAAAAAGAATGACATCAAACAAAACAAAAGAAAACAAAAGAGACGCGAAGGCCCCAAGGACACTAAGGGATGAGTTAGGCTATGTGTTTTGTGCCCACGACGATTTAAGCACAAAATTCATCTTTGATCTTCGAAAGCAGCATAGTTGGCATTGAGGCTCCGTTGTGAAAACTCTCGTATTCCGTTCGTTCCAAATTCCCCAAAAAACATGAGTGACCAACGAGGACCCTTAACCGAGAACAGTGCATTGCACGTGAAACTAGTCTAGAGGGTTCCCCCGTCGACATTGGGGCATGTTTCATACGAATCCTACTTGAGATATCAGGCAATAGTTTTACTGGAAGATCCATTGTGTTTGCTACATCTGCATTTAGTAACAAAAAACCAATGAATAAATAATAGGATAGAGATCAAAATCACAAATCAAGAACTTATAGGTACCTATAATAACTAGGTTTGAATAGGTGGGCCAATCAAGAATGTTATAAAGAACATGATAAAAATAATAGTCCAAATGTAAATGAACATGACCATATATAATCAAAAGCCAAACATTGGCAATAGTGGGCATTTTTCTCAAAATAAACTAAAAAGTTATGCAACTAAGCAATTAAATTCAGTTAGATTATATTACCGACTGATTTCTTATCAAAAGAGGATCAAGCTCGTCGATGAGAACAACAATTGGCTGGTTTGCTTGCTTTCCAATTTAGTGCCATATGAAAATTACTCGGTCAAATAATAAGTCTTTTACGTCCCACCCTACTGTTCATATATAACCTGCATATTGAATAAAGTGGACCTGTTATAAGTCTATGTTGAATAATAAGGGAATGTATATGCTATACTTGAGTAGGAATTTGCCATTTCTTAACCAACTTAGAAGTTTGTAAAGCTTATAGATATGCTTTGGAGAAGCTAATTTGGGACCATTGATTTCTATAAAACCGGCTTTCTCATTACTGCAAGTACACTCATAGTCTGCCAGCCAATAAAGCAGGTGCAGAATATGCAGTTTAGCATTGAGCCACAGTAGAAGATATCAAACCATCATCACGGCCATGAAATGAGGGTTGGGTACCTCGCGAGTACTATGCAACCCATGAACATAAAGGCAGCGTCCTAGACATTTGTCAACGCAATTGCATCGTTGTCAGATGTAGGTATCTCCTCCATTATCTGGCACAAGACTTGTGCACAGTAACAGTTTGCATAAGTTGATGAAACAACAACAAATGTGAACTTGCATACTTATCACTGCAAGGCAATGCTTGGTAAGAGTAGGAGTAGCCAACAAGAGGGTAGCTTTCACCTTCTCCAGAGCAGTCTTTTGATGACACTGAACATGCTCATCTATTTTTTCAGATCCCAATATTTTGCAGGCCATATATATGCTCCCTTTCCATGAAGTATAGATCAGACAATTCATGGGATTGGTTCTTTCTGGCTGTGCAAAGTGTTGGCGTGTAGCCCTCCTCATTTTTTTTTTGAAATTTCATTAATTATATTTTGAATCTTCATCAGTATCACTTATAATCCTTACCAGCATTGCAAGGTTTCTCACTCGGAACTTATTTTGTCTACATAATAGAGCAAGGACAAGATCAGTAGCAACTCACTATACCGAGATGATGATCCAAAATTCTATTAACAGAATTCCACAGCTTTGATGTTTCAGAAGATGTACCTCAGGTTGATCATCAATATCTGCCAGAAGCTTAAAATGATTCCAATGTATATCATACTCGTATTCACAATAAGATACACCAGGATCCCCGTCAGAAAAAAGTGGCATGGCTATCCCTATGCCACATCAGATGTACGACGTGATCAAACTTTTGGGAACGTACAAATATGACGTGGCCTCTGTTAGGGTATAAGCACGACGGTAAGTCGTGACGTAAGGACTCTATCCTAGGTCCTATAAATACATGTAAAACCCCCCTGTAAACCCTAGTCCGATATAAGCAATAACATATCCTGGCCCGACACGGACCAGTAGCAATCAAATCCTTGTCGCGTGCGTGAGTAGTGTTCTGTGTGTTCTTCGTGAGATCTAATCTGCAGGTTTGATCCAGGAGCTGTCAATTGGTATCAGAGCCCTAGGGTTCCTGCACGTGATCTCCAGAGAGAAAGAAGGAGGTCATGGCGTTGGTGAAGCGCGAGGATCTGGGAACCGCAGAGGCGGCGGGAGCGTCGAAAGCAATGACGACGGTCGGGGCGGCGCTATACCCTCGCCTGGATCGAGAGGACTACGCCCTCTGGGCGATGAACATGGAGGTAGCCATGGAGGCGCAAGAAAACTGGGAAGCAGTAGATCCCGGCGGCGCTGAATATCAGAAAGGAGGGGCAAAGTATACGAAGGATCGACAAGCGCTGACCGCCCTCTACTCCGTGGTGCCAAAAGATGTTCTGCAACATCTCGCTGGAAAGAAAACAACGAAGGAAGCATGGGCTACGATCAAGCTTCTGCATGAAGGCCATGATCGTGTGAAGGAGGCGATGCTCCAAACCCTTGAACCGATTCAGCGTAGTGAAGGCCTACAACACGGATTTTCTGGCGGAACCGTGCACTACCGGACATGCTGGTGTTTGAAAAATGAAAAGCCTTTTCGGGATGGCCCAAGGCAAAGGTCAATATGCCTCATGGGCTCCTCGAAAATTAAATGGTTCGAAGGCCTCCATTCACTTTATTGTGTCAGAAAATAGAAGTGAACCAAATTCGAGTCACTGTGTGCATCGGTTTAGGAGGAGCTGGCCCATATGAAAGATAGTAGGGAGGAGAAAGTGAGGAGATTTCATGCTGCCTAGGTCCAGCGATCCAGATATTTTTTTTAAAATAGAAAAAAATATTTACGAGTTTCAAAAAAATTGGAAAAAATCCCGGATGTAGCCAACTGTGTATTTTAGAAACACGCACAAAGTCAAGTTCAAATACTTTGTATTCTGAGCTACAAAAAAATTACAAAAGTGTGGATCTGAATATGCGTATCTTCAGATTTCGGAATTTAAAGTATTTGAAGTTAATTTTTTTTTACGTCTGTGGGATACACCATTGTCTACATCCGGAACTGGTTTCAATTTTTTTAAACTCGTAATTGTTTTTTCCGATTTTTAAAAATAACAGGATTACTGGATCTCGGAAGCCAAAAACATTTTCAGGAGAAATTGATTGCTTTACTTGGATAAAAAAAATGCAAAATGCATGTTATCAGGGTGGGTCCAAATAAAAGCAAATCCACATTACAGTGAAATAGAGTCGACTTCAATACCTGCCATTGTTTCTATTGAACCGATTCAGCGTAGTGAAGGGCCTACAATATGGATTTTCTGACGGAACCGTGCAACCGGACATGCTGGTATTTGAAAAATGAAAAGCCATTTCAGGATGGCCCAAGGGATTGGCAGTATGTACGGGAGTGCGAACACGCTTATCTGGTCAGTCCCCTGTAGACAACAATATTACTAGTACTTTATGACCAACTAATCAATCATATGCCTGAGCAAGAAAGGTGTGAAACTTCTGCTCAACTATAGACTCGTCATGTTAAACTTGGACTCAACACGATACGCGTTTATTCTGAGGTCACTCTCCACCAACCCCGGACACTATGCATGATGCATACAAGCTTGCTAGCTCTATATAAGTAGGCTGCAGGTAGCTCTTCGTACACTAGAACCAGTGTACTTCCTCCCTTCTCCTTTTTCCAGTCTCCACCAACACATAGACATCGATTGCACCAGCAGATCGAGTACCTCCAGCCGTCAATTAATACTGCATTGACCCCACAGTCGCCATGGTCGACGGGGGCAAGAAGCCGTACGTGGTCGCCGTGGCAATCCAAGCCATCTACACGGGCCTCTTCGTCGTCTCCAAGGCCGCCTTCGACAGCGGCATCAACACCTACGTCTTCATCTTCTACCGCCTCGCCGCCGCCACGGCCGTCCTCCTTCCGCTCGCCCTCATCAACTCAACCTGCCGGAGCCGATCAACTAATATGGTGACACCAGCACCGACGATGTCGTGCCGGCTGCTCTTCAAGCTCTTCCTATATGCCTTGCTCGGGTAAATATTCAAATTATCTGTTATTCGCTAAATTTTATAAAATGGCACATATTTGTTTACCTGTGATAGTAAGCCCTTTTTTAGAGAAACACATTGCAAAGCCAACCCGGAAATTTAGTGGCTCGAGTACCTGCCGTTGAGGTTTTCACCATCAATGGGTGTTTGGTTAGACTTTTTGCTTGGCTTTTGGCTTTGCCTTATAAGCCAAAACGTGCTTTTGGCTTATAATTGGATCCGTATCACGTATTTAACATACTTGAACATAGTTGCTTTGAGATCTGTGCCACGTACTTGTAAGAAACTTCTAGTAACTTGTGTGATGACGTTACGTTCAAAATTAATGTATGAAGGAACACATTCACGTTGAACGTGTACAACGTGAGCCTGAAGCAAACGTCGGCGACGGTAGGGTCGGCTGCCACCAACTCCATGCCTGTTGTCACCTTCCTCCTGGCGCTACTTCTGCGGATGGAGGCGGTCAAGATCCGGAGCCGCTCTGGGCTAGGCAAGCTTGCCGGCGTCGCACTCTGTCTCGTCGGAGTGCTGGTAATCGCCTTCTACACCGGCCCTTCCGTACGCCCCCTCGCCGACAATCCTGTCTTCGCTCACAAGCCACACACTGTCAGCAATGGCGTGTGGATCAGAGGGACATTTCTTCTTCTCCTCGCTTGTGCAACATGGTCTCTCTGGATCGTCCTGCAGGTTAGTTAATGTAATATGGATATATTACTTGTTTGGGGTTAGTTTACTTGTACATGCTCATGCATGCTTGTATATTAATGAAGGTTTTACTTATTTACGTTCACATGAGTCCCTATGATAATTGGGGTTTGTTTATATATTTATTTGCATATCTTAATCCATGCAGGTCCCATTGCTTAAAGAATACCCGAACAAGTTGATGGCTACGGCAATACAGTGTCTGTTTGGTGCACTTCAGTCCTTTGTCGTGGCGGTGGTGGTTGAGAGGGACTTTTCCAAATGGAAGCTTGGTTTGGATATTGGACTCCTTGCCGTCCTCTACTCGGTTAGTTTGTTATCTTTGGTATCTTTTTCTCTTGGTGCATGCATGTGTAGTTTTGTGATCCTAATTCGAGGTGACAAATAGTTAAATTAAGTTGTTGCACACGGTCCACTCAGCCAATACTCAAATGTTGCAGGCTTTCTTGGGGACGGGAGCGTTAATGTACCTACAAGCATGGTGCGCCGAGATGAAAGGGCCCGTGTTTGTCGCGATGTGGAGCCCACTAGCTCTGGTTTTCACTATCATTTGTTCATACTTCTTCCTTGGAGAAGCTGTGCACCTCGGAAGGTAATCACATGAACACACGTAATATTTACATGAAAAGTTTATAATATGATATGATAGAATGTGAAAATAAAGTACTATTTAAGCAATCGAAGGGTTTGTCTATTCATCAAAACGAAAAGGAATCAAAAGTACAGTAAGAGTTGCACAATTTTAGGGAGAATATCCAAACCTCTAAATATCATAGTCAAGACTACTCTCTTACTAAAGATTCCTCGAAATTATAACTTGCAATATTATCGTCATTTAAATTAATTATCTTACATGTTAGCCATTATGATGATTGTTTTTAATCTGGTGTCCCTTGTTTTTGCAGCATATTGGGTGGGATTCTACTAGTTGGTGGCCTCTACAGCGTGTTGTGGGGCAAAAGTAAGGAAAAGGAGAATAAGATAACACCGGTTGTTCCAGATGAAAGACAAAGCCAAGTGGAAGGAACTATAGTACAAGAGAAACACGACGAGGAGCTAACATCACAAGTATAACAGCCGAGCAAATGTACCTTGGGCAAGACACTTGTAACATGTTTGTGACAGACACGAATGTTGTAGATAATATCATAAAAGTAGTAGTATTATTTTTAAAGGTCCATGTTATTGTCATAGTGTCTAATTGGACTCCCGAAAGCCATGCTAAAGGTAAACATCTGACCTCTTTGGTCAGAGTTGGAGGTGTTGGAGATTAGATGAGACATTATTTTTTGGCATGTGTGAGATTGAATATGCAGTTGGACCTTCTCGAAATAGATATGGATACAGTTTCTTGTTGGGCTTCTTCTTTGCCGGAACACTAGCATTAGCCACCGGCCGGTCCAGCCTGGGAGAATGCCGACCCTGCGGGTGGTGAGACCGGTCATCACGCCACGACCCGCTTTCCCGCCTAGGCTCCTTGTCCGAGTGGCGCACAGGGGACCGGCCGTGGGCCTACGTGATCACAAGCGGCCACCGGTCACCTGGACCATGGCATATCGGCATGGGCAACGACCAAGGAGGCGACGGGCCGACGGTCGATGACGAACACGATAACACGTCTATCCCAGTAAATTTAGACAAAATCAAGTGTCATGCCTGCCACAAGATTTTAGATGCGATTAATTTACACCGGCTTCCTCGCCAAGATTTGTACGTACAATATCCCTCTCATCTCCTTAGTTACCCCTCCACATCAGTTGTCTACTTAGGTGGCAGGTCTTAGATCTAGCGTGGATCAATGGGACTGCCGTAATATCCACATTTTCTAGGCTCCACTTGCTATTATCTTGCTTAATTTACGACACTCTCTGTGCACATGTATGGGTGTCTAATGATTGTGGTTCCACAATTTAGGGATCAATTGGAACATATGATTTGTAGCGAAAATATATCCCATCACCACCGAATAAAATGTTCAGTAAATGTCGCACACACCCTAAGACAAATCACTATACAATCCCGCGTATTTTTCGCATATCATAAGCACAACAAGGAGTCCACAAGGGCCACGATCATCACAAGCACCACCCCGGAGACAACCTGTAGTAAGAGGCTTGCGGGCCCTGCCCGCCGGCGCGCACTGGACACCCTTGGTATGGTCTCAGGAAGCGCGCACTCCTCGCCGTCGAAGTACACCCTCTTGGGAAAGCCTTCCCCTCTGGGAATGTTGATGTTTGGCGCGTCTTTCTTCTTGAAGGAGATGACGGACTGCTGCTTCCCGGGCACCCTGAGGTCCCCCGTGGTCTTGCCGTCGGTGATGGGCTCCAGGTAGGCGAGCCCCGGCAGGCCCTGCATGAATACGGTGTTGTTGAACGGCGCGCCCATTCTCGTGCCGTTGAAGGAGTAGACGTTCTCGTAGCCGCTGTAGTGGTCGCCCATGGTGACGGCGGCGAACCAGTCCTTGAAGGTGTAGTCCTGCCAGTTGAAGATGGTCATGCGCACGGACCAGCCGGACTTGTAGTTGTTCATGACGTGCCAGTTGATGCTGAGGCCGCAGTTGTCGCCGCAGGGCATGGGGTTGGGGACGCGCCAGTGCTTGATCTTGGCCCATGCCCGCGCCTTGGCCGTCCGGTTGTCGAACGGGATGAGCATGGCCTCCGCCGGGAGCAGCATGGGGTGAGCGTCCTGGTTGCATGTCGCGGTGTCGTTGCCGCCACAGCCGCAAGCACACGTGTTGCAGGGTACCGTGGAATCGTTGTAGTAGGCCGAGAAGGAGATGCAGCACTTGGAGGCGCGTTTCTTGGGGCGCGTGATGTTGCACGCCACCTGCCACGACGCCACGGCCGGCGTCAACGACATGAGCCCGCTCGGGTCCGGGAACTCCATGGGGCTCACCCGGATGGGCTGCCCGCAGACGTAGTGCGGGTTGAGCTTGCCGGTGATCTTCCAGTTCTGCGGCGGGTACAGCGCCGTCCGGTTGAGGTCCGGCGGCATCTTGTACACCGTGAGCTGGAAGATGGCCCGGGACTTGGACTCGTCCATGGTCGGCGGTAGCAGCGTGCCGTTCTTGCAGCAGAAGGGCAGATTGCCGACGTCGTTGTCCTTCTCCCTGTCCGGGGGTAGGTCGACGATGACGGGCCGCTTCTCGCAGTTGTAGACGGGGGTGAAGTCCATGTCCTTGTAGTAGCTGGCCGCCGGGCTGTAGATGCAGGCTGCGCCTTCCTTGAGCAGCGTGTATGCGCCGCGCATGTTCTCGATGAACTCGCCGCGCTTCCACTCCCAGGTGAGATTCCAGTTATCTAGCCGGCTGATGGGGCTCCAGTTGTCGATGGTGACCTGCGCCATGTACTTGTTTCCGAACGCCTGCAGCACGTCGTAAGCAATGGTGAGGTCACCCTTCTGTCGCGGCAAGTACCGCGTGCTGTTGGCTTTCTTCGCCTTGAACTTGGGGTCCTTAATGCAGCACACGTACATCACGCTATCTGCACAACACATATGCGTGCACTGCCTTGATTAACTTGTCTGGCACATCAAGCATGCTGCATGCAGGCATGCAGAGACCCTAATTATTGATCAAGTTTTGTGTGGCAGAACTAGGTACTCCCTCCATCCCTGTTTATAAGGCACACACGCAGTTCAAGAAAAAGTTTGACCATTCAATTTGGTCAACAAAACATAAATTATATGTAACATAAATTATACCATCGGATTTATATTGAAAAGAAGTTTTTATTGATAGAATTTATGTGATATAATATTTATTTTTTGTTGACTAAATTAGTGGTCAAAGTGTGTTCTCGAACTGCGTGTGTGCCTTATAAACTGGGATGGAGGGAGTACCTTTGTGGATCGGGGCAGGGCACCGGAAGCCAGGATTGGCGAGCTTGATGGTCTTGGGCATGGGCTTGCCGGGGGGCTTGACGCCGAACTGGGTTCCTATGATATCGATCTTGACCTCGATCTGTGCCATGTCACCGGCGGTCTCGATGGAGTTCAGGAGGTCGGCCATCGGGTAGCCCGCGAAAGTGACGCCGCCGGAGACGTTGGCTGGGAAGTCGGTGCCGTCGAGGAGCATCGCCCCGCCGACGGACACGAGGATCTCCCTGTGCTGGAACCCGACGAACATCTGCCACGCCTTGAGGTCCTCCGTCATTGTGTTGAGCACCGTCGCCTGCGCCTTGAACGCGTACGCCTGCGCCGTCGCGTTCTTGAGGTGCGGGTACTCCTTGGTACGCTCGATGAACGTGTAGGACAGGAACGCGCCGTTGCACGCCTCCTGCGCCTTGAACTGCGGCTTGTCCTTCTCGTCGTCGTCACCGCCGCCTCCATTAATATAATCCTGCGCCCGCGCGGCCGTGATGATGACGGCGAGAACAACCGCGGCGGCGAACAGGTGTACTCGCCAGCACCGCCGAAGCGGCATCGGCGCCATTCAGCTCGATCGATCCGGGCAGGACCAGGACGGAAGATTGCCGTGCTCCGACCGATCGAGCTAGCTAGCGCTGGAGCGTCGAAGCAACAAAGCTCGACCGGAATGGTGGGAAGCAAAGGCGTTCCAACGGTGGAGGAGGTTGAAGGAGGTATAATTAGGCATGCAGGATTTGTGCCAGCTCGCGGAAATTAAGGACGTCCTCCGTGTGCAACGTTGATGGTTGCGGACGTTTGTTTTGAGGAAGAAAGGAGACCCTGTCAAACGACCGGATTTGGACGCCGGGCTAATAATAGCGGCTATCCCCTCGTCCTCTCCCATTACCGCCGCCGCCACTCGCCGTGCGACTCCCGAGCGGAGCATACATTGAGGTCATTAGTGTGTTTCCTGCATCTATATTTGGTTCCACAATTTCTCCATGTTTATTGATTCTACCTAGTTTGCTCTCATGACTTTTACAGATGGAACCCATCCTTACACATTTTTGTCATGAGCGCCCAAAGAGTTTATGGATGCCACTAAGGCCTTGTGTACTTCCAGTGTATTTTAGGTGATTGGAGGGGATTATCCCGGATCTCGGAAAATCCCTACTAGTTTGTTTAGTTCTAGTGTATTTTAGGGGATTAGAGTGGATAATCCTTAGATATCCCGGACTAACCATCATATTTTTGCCTAAACCAAAAACTCTAGTCCATACTAGTGTATTGTAGGGTAAGATTATTTGTGGGAATCGGATGTTCACCAAATCTTTTCCCATCCTCACTCCTCTCATCACTTAGAAAACCCTTGAAATAAACAAGGCCTAATGAAGGAGGTTGTGCACAAATTGTAACCACTTAGGCCAGCCACAGTGTAGTGCAAAAGCGGTTCAATTGGAACTTGGAATCGGTTCTATACGTTGCAGGGAATTGATGTTGTCAGTTTGAGCAGAGAAGCAATTCAAGAAGATGTTTCGACTCCTACCCGCTAACAATGATTTTCCAGCCCAGAATACACGTGGTTCAGCTAGCTGCGCTTGCTTATTCCCTATTGTTATTTGCTTTCTTTTCTAACGAAAAGGCAGAGTTGAGGGGGGGTGCGGGAGGGCAGCCGTTCAATGGCTTCCACCGTGTCGGTCACACGGATGGTTGCACGCCTCCGGCACAGGGTGTCATGACCACTAATTGGTCTGAGAGTCCTTGTTAATATAATAACGCAAAAATGTGCTGAAAATTTATGTTAAAGTTGAAATAAGGCAGAAGGGCTAAGGCAAGCCCTTCCGTTCTTTACATCCTTCAGCTTACGAATTTCTGAGGATCCAAGAATCCTCAATGTATTCGGTGGTGGAATAGACTATCACCATCGTCATGTGGCTGCCATTCATGTCGCACGACCTCAGAAGATGTTGCCCCGGTACTAATTGAATTTGCCCAACTGGGTTGACCGACACGACGACGGGCTATACAGTGACTACCTTCCTCAGCTCGATCTCCGAGTACTTCACTCGTACACGGACGTTGATCGTCAGAAGAAGCTCCTGGCATTCTGGCAGGAACCCTGTTGGCTCGTGTACGGTAGCTTTCGTCCACCGCCAACCCACCGTTCTTGGTAAGGTACGCAAATGTGTTGGCTTCCAAGACGATGCAGCCTGTGTCAATCGTAGGCATATGTCATACGTGTAAGAAATCCCAAATTTCTGGCAGAACTCACTAATAGATCGGATCACACTCCGTCCAATCAAGAAGCCCACCTCAACAAAGGAGTGGGTAGGGGGGGGGGGGGGGGGGAGGGGAGGAGCGCCTTCCCCACCTACTAAGTCTAAACCATATTGTATCTCTCAGAGCAATTCTCCAGTGTTGGGAAGTATCTCAACCCATCCTCCACCGAAGAAGTTAGTAGTGAATCAAAAAACTCATGCATGTAATCAGTGACTAGGGATCAATCAATCGTAGGTGCATGCAACTGGCAATTCTCTAGGTATGAACTCTGCCTTCGCCCAAAATATTTCTCGTCAGGCTACGCAGCAACACAGCCTGCTCACTATATCACAATAAAATTTTATGGGATCATGAATATTTTATTTAGGGACATTTTTAACTGCCTACAAAAATCGATTTGTATGCGCATTTTTCACAAGTCCCGGAAAAAAATACAATTTTGTAAGGACAAACTGAGTTTTAAAGACGTACATGCATAGCGGTGGAGATATAACTTGGTTACATCAGATTTGGATTACATGCCTCGGTGGCACATCCATCTATTCATTAAAAGTGCTAAATTAACCATTCTTAGGTTTTCCATAGGCGGGCGTCTGTGTGTGTGGTGTATGGACGGAAGGATATCGCAAAAAAGAACCGGAAGACTTTTTTGGTCCTTTTGGTCATCTTCTACATTAGAGAGAACGAGCAAATGTAGCACCACCAAGCAACAACAAGTAAATATACCAATACCATCTAATCGTAGACATTATTTGATAATACCAGTACACCTCAATGATGAAGAAACATAAATACGGATATAAAGATTAAAGAGGAAGAGAGAATGGAAGACTTTTGGTCCTCATTTGAGAGAATGGAAAAAGCACTAGCAACCAAAAATTAGCGGATATATAAAACAATGGTAAATATAGCTTCATTATATGTAGCAATTACCGATAAAAAATGGAACACAATATTTTTTCTTTCTGTCTTTTTCGACTCTAGTGAAGCAGGCCTAGTTTGGTATCGAAGTATTACAATAATATTACAGTTTCTCAAAATATCAAAGTTTCAAATACTTTGATGTATTTGGCTGTAACTAAATATTGTAGTATTAAAACTTTAGTATCTCTCAAAACATGTTATTTATGAAGTATTGGAAAAACATCTCTGGATCAGTTTTTCTGAAACTGAAATATTACTATGTCAAGCACTTAAATACTGTGATATTAGAATACTTCAGTTTTCTAAAAACTTTGGTGCTAAACTAGGCCTATTTTGTTTTGGAAAAAGCTATTGGACAGCCGGCTGATGGATCAGCCGGTCTGGCTCGCGCGTGTCCATTGAGCCATCAGTCGGGTCGGTGCGATGCGCACGGGAGTGAACGAGAGTGTTGCCTTATCTTCCTGCCCCACGTTCTCTCTCTACGTTATCTCCCTGCCCGGCTGCCCCTCGCGTTCTCTCTCCATGAGAAAAAGAAGTCAACGAGGAAATTCATAGGCCATGGTGACCATCATCGACGGAGCCCCGCTGCCCGCCGGCGAGCCATGAGGTCGGAATCCTGCGGCCGCGAGGAGTTCCGCTCGCTACTCCCTGCACCTGCTGGCCGGCGACCGCTGCCGCTCCTCCGCGCCGCCGGAGGCGCTGCTGCTCCTCCGCGCGCACGTCCACTGCGGGCATCCACCGCCGCCTGCTCGCCCTGGGCTTCACCGACGTGGTCGTCCGCACGCACGCCAAGCTCGACCTCACCCGCCAAGCCGCCGTCGAGGCCTTCTTCGCCGCCGAGCTGCCCCGCTACGTGGTGCTCGCCGCCGCCAAGGTCGGCGGCATCCACGCCAACTCCACCTTCCCCGCCGACTTCATCGCCGCCAACCTCCAGATCCAGACCAACGTCGTCGACGCCGCGCTCTGCTGCGGCTCCGTCCGCAAGCTCCTCTTCCTCGGCTCCTCCTGCATCTACCCAAAGTTCGCGCCGCAGCCCATCCCCGAGTCCTCCCTCCTCTCCAGCCGCAAGCTCCTCTTCCTCGGCTCCATTGACGATGACAGAGAGGTCAGTTGTTTGAGTTTTGTTTGATGTTACATGCGGTTTGTAGTTTTGCTACATTTGAGACTCGTTTTTGTTGCATAAGCATGAGCAAAGTGCTACATGATTTCTGCAAAAGTGATGTGGTGTTGGTTTTTGCTACATGGATGTGTTAAAAGTGCTACATGTTCTTATTGTTTTTGGTGTGTAAGTACAAGAGAAGTGCTACACTATATTTGTTGTGTAACCAAATGGGGATTTTTTTTTGCGGACTGGTTTTTTGCTACACCTGTGCTACATGTTCTTATTGAGGTTTGCTACATAGCTTGTGTTTTTTTGCTACATGGCTGTGTTTGAAGTGCTACATTCGTTTTGCTACATGTCGCCAGCTTTACGGATCTGTGTTTTTTTTGCTACATACAGTGCTACATGCGACAAAAAAATGTTGTGTTTGACTTTTTTTGCTACATAGATCGAACGTAGCATTTCTGAAATTTCTTTGCTACATGCGATGTTACATACATAGATACAAAGTGCTACACGCGGATCGTTTTTGCTACATAGATCGAACGCGCGAGATTGATTCACTTAACTGGATCCGACGGTTCTGGAGGCGGCTGTAGGGAAGCCTCCCTACAACCGACTGACGCCTAGCACTGGCCTTTTGTTTTTGAGGGGATCGAATCTACTAATTCCCATTATTTTTCTTCTGTGTCTTTTCCAGTCGCCGGGCTACAGCCCAGTACGTGCACTTGGCCGGAAGATCTGCGCGCGTCGCTGTTGGGCCAAACCCATCCTCACCTCCCCGATGCTGTATGTGGCGGCGCCTCCTCTGCTCACGAGGCAACGTCGCCGCTGCACTGATGGAGCATTCTCTTTAGCCATCCACCGCTGCAAGACCATTGACGCCCAGCATGCCATACATCCGACATCGTCATCTTGGATACGGCGAGCTAGCTGGGAAGCGAAGGAGCTGCCACTCCTTCTGCTCGTCCTTCCAAGATCCGGACGGTACATCGCTGGCCGGCCATGATCCGCAAGTCCACACTTCGTTAACATTTTCTTTTTTAGAAAATAAAATAGGGGATTTTCCACTGTTCCATTCATTGAACGAAACAGGGAACATGGCGCCCATGTTGATTACGGACTCCAGGCTCCAGTAAAGTTACAGGAACCAGGCGTCCAGAATAAAAAGCTAATCCAAGAAGGTTTTCCAAAAAAGACAACACGCTATCTGACTCGGCTTCAGCTTATGGCGAGACCTCCCGGTTGGTGTAGATAGGCAGGTTGCGCTGACGTATTGCGTCAGCCAGCGAAGGCCAGAAGAGCTTCGGGTCCAAGCGATTTTCAGCATTCTTTTCAGAGTATAAAAGTTTGCACGCTGATTCAAGATCAGAACCAAATTGAATCTGAATAGCATCCGACACAGAGCAGAACACACGTGTTATCTTGAACCTGACCACGTTTCTGAAGATCATAACTTCACTACCATTTCCTGGCTATTATAAAGAAAACTAAAATAAATTAATTACTACAGCCTGTGTCTGAATCCTGATACACAAAGTGTAGCAAACTTTTTATATGTCACTACATCAACACCTGGGCCTCATCACGCTTTATTAGAGACAGGTATAAAACAAGACAATAAGTGCATCAACCCGATATGACAAGTCTTGCATATTTCATCACCTTGTCTCCAACACTTCGAAGTAAGTTTCCATTAACTGTACTCTGACGAAGAAACAAGGTGCTGCAAGTAATGGAACACATTAATTTATCCTCAATTGGTCAGTGGCAAATAAACAAAGATGTGGTGCATTTCATCAGGGTGCAATGTAAATACATCAGTGAATATAGAATGCGTACATCTGGCTGGCAAAGCAAAACATTTGTTCAGATACATAATGCGTGGTCCAGCAACCTGAATGATTTTACTCGCCTGACAGGCAATGAGGGAAGGAAATATATGCATACCAGCGAAGGGAAACATTACGAGTATAACATTGCTACATCCATTCACTGGTCTAGCAACTCTGTATCTCGGTCCGTCTTCAGAACAGGTCACTTTAGATTCCCGGCAAGCTGCTCCCGCAGGACTTCAACAAATTATTCCTTGTATTTACCAGTCACCAAAAGTTCCTTGAGGCTTGGGAGAATAATATTAATAGAACGGGACAATTATGAAACTGCAGCAAGCTCAAGCTTTGGGGTGGCTCCTTAATCAAAATTCACTGCTATGAGGTTAGCCACGAGAAAAACCTCCAGCACCACAAGGCTCTGGAACATTTCTGCATGGAAACTGACCTCTCCATCGTCAAAGGTCTTCTCTAATAGATGCAAGAAGGCCGGATTTGGTAGATTCCCAAGGACTTGTATGCCTTTCTAATTATGCTATCTTATCGTGTCAATTTGACCAGGTTGTCGTGCAGCTTCTCCCTCTCTCCCTCTCCCTCTCTCTCTCTCACACCAGATTAACGAGTCCAGACGGCAATTGCTGAACACAACTCAACGATTATTAACAATTTGAGACAGCAGACAACAAGTGCAACGAGACATCGATATATTTTCATCATGAGGGGAATACTAATTAGCGATTCAGATGCAGCAGCACCTGCACAAAACATTTACAAGGCAGTACTGCATACAACAATAGACAGAGGCAGCAACTGAGCTGAGATATGGTCCCTCCACTCCCAGATGAACGATAAATAAAGAAGTAGTAACACGCTGAAGACAAT
Organism: Poa pratensis; assembly: GCA_947311845.1. Classification (NCBI taxonomy): domain Eukaryota; kingdom Viridiplantae; phylum Streptophyta; class Magnoliopsida; order Poales; family Poaceae; genus Poa; species Poa pratensis. The sequence continues at coordinate 4,726,683 of CAMZMU010000036.1, read as the reverse complement.
TTGATACATGGTGTGTCCTACTAATCATCAGAACACCGCTACATATTTAGGTTGAATCATGTGGCTTCAAGACAAAGACAAGTGATCCACCAGCTGCAAGAATGGAAAATATCAACGATTAATTAAATGGAGGTAAATAACTGCAGGCAAATGAAAATAAAACAGCATAAACTCCTTGCTTGCCTTGGATCGATGGGAGCGAGGTCAAACCATCCTCACGACCGGTCCATTTAGATTTTGTGCGAGCTCTGTCCTAAGGTAATCCAATTCGGTGTCATCGTAGGTACCTTCCAGAACAACTTCCTTGAGGCTTGCTAGAGATGGTAGCCCTGAAAGAGTCTCACTGCTTATGGGTGCCCAACAAAACTTGAGCAGCTCGAGCTTAGGGGCTGCGCCTTGTACAAACTTCAATGATAGTGGGCCATCTATGTACTCATCCTCGAACCAGAGAAGACTAAGTTCTAGCACCACCAGGCTCGGGAACATTCCCAGACGGAAATTGAGTCGATCCTCTTTAGCCGGCTGGAACGAATTGTGCAACAAATACAGGGTTGCCAGGTTTGGTAGCTTCCCAAGGACCTGTATGGCGTCATCGTGCTCTGATATCCTGGAACTCCGCAGCTTCAGCTTGACCAGATTCTTGAGCCCCAGGATCCACTCCGGCAGTTTGACAAGGTTTCCATAAAACTTGAGACTCTGCAGGTTTTCCGGAAACGAGAGCGTTCCATCCAAGCAGCCAGATAATCCTGGTTCTCTCTCTGACCGGATTGACAATGACTGCAGATGGCTCAGACCAACAATTGCCGAGCACAACTGTTGTCCGTTCTTCTTATCGACGCCAGTGACTCCTAACTTGCGCAACCCAATGAGTCCTTTTATGTCCTGTAGAAAGACCTTTCCCCCTTGTGATATATCCACAACACCTAGAGTGCGCAGGGCCTTCAGCTTTCTCATTCCTCTTGGCACTAGAACACCATACTGATCAAGATGCATCGCAATGGAAGGGAGTATAGAGCAGCAAAAAATAGTGCATATATCACAGCGGCTCGAGCCATCTATATCAAAGAGCCGAGGTGCACACCACGCTAAACAAACAATGATGAAAGAAATTGGCATTTCGCACGCCCTGCAACAAACATCAAAACTGTTATCCGAGTGGTCCTCCTTTGCCAGTTTTGAACCAGCACAGAGATTGTTCAGCTTCTGAAGATTAATGATACTCTTCGCCAGCTTGATTATTGATGTACCTCTCACATCTAGTGTCTGGAGTTCTTGCAAGTTACCCAATGATTCTAGCAAGTGAGAAACATTACAAGATCCCCTTGGAGAAAGATATCTAAGGTGAAGGAGCTTCCCGATATGCGTAAGGTGATGATCCTCTAGCCCTGTTGTGTCTTCAAAGTCTAGCACTCGCAGTAGAGTCATCTTGTCGGAAATGAAAAATGACTTGTACTCACCAAAAACTGTTACTGATCGTACACGGGACATGTCCACAATGCTCTCGAACTCACTCTGATTTCCTTTCCAATTTCCATTTATAGCAAGGTGGCGCATTGTGGCTTGGTTGCTTGTTCTACAACCTTCCTGCAATGTAAAAACAAGGTTTTCCTCAATTGACTTTGAGATGCCGATTTCACGCATGAGATCATGAACCTGGCAGGAATCGATCCCTTTTGTGTTATGGATTGATACTTGAGATGGTAGGATCATACTCCTGCTTATAAGTTTCATGAAATAGCTATCTGCCATATCCTCTGCGGACCTTGCACGAACCTCCGTTGAGTAACCCTCTGCACTCCACCGACGTGCCAAGCGTGACCTTCTGACCCTGTAATCTTCAGGAAAGATGGGCATATATAGGAAACAAGACTTTAGGTGATAAGGTAAACCATCATAACTTCTCATAAGAATGGCTTTTACAGTCCCCAACTCTGGATTCATTTCCAACTCGACACTGATATGTTCATTCAGATTTCTCCATTCTGAAAATGTTTTTGGTTGGTTCGACAAGAAGCCACCTATGGTGACTATTGCAAGGGGCAGTCGACCACACTTCCTCAGGATCAATTTTGTCTGTTCAACAAGCTCTGGATATTGCATATCCAAATCTATAGTCTCTTTGAATACCTGAAATTTATGCGTCCACTTATTTAGTAGGTCAAAATTAAATCAGCTAGAGGAATATTTAAACGTACTTATTGGGACCGGCATGCAAAAATTGTTTGTCTAATATACAATTTAACGTAACTGTTTTCACATTTCACATGATTGAACAAAGAGGAAGGAGGAGTGGAATATACTCGTCCTGGGAGCACATGCCTCATGATAATTAAAAACAAAGGAATAAATTTGATTCCAAGTTTTAAAAAATCGGGAGAAAAATAACATATATATAGTCATTTAGAATGATATGTTCATGCAAACATTTTAAGAAAAACATACATCTAAATATGTAATGTAAAGAGAGTATAAAACATACATCTCGTATAGAAGGTTTTTTTTTTCCATAGTATTACGTAGTAGAAGGTGTTGGTCTCGTTATTTTTCTTCCCAAAAAAATAGTTATTTTTCTCAAAATAAAAAACTCATAAATTAGGGTATCCATCCTTATAATTGTGTTTTGGGTCTAATTGCTTGCTGATATTTCTTTTCAAACCATGCAGGAGGATAACGACACTTGTTTTTTTAGCTTCGTTGTGCTAAACAAACTAGCCACTACATGGATCTCATCCTCGCCGGTTGATGCCGTCAGTCGTCTCCATCGCCTCCGGTGGCCAGTTTTGGTTCAGTTGCTGACATATGTGCATGATGAATGCATGGCTCTAGGTATGAAAAGAATATGAATCTGAATTTGTTTCTTTGGTATATAAATATAGTAATAAAAATGAAAAAATGAGATGCTGAAATAAGTAAAAAACATGTATACACACACCAATACTACCTGCTGAAAAAAAGAGGTGAATTCAGTTTGTACACCTCATTTGTGCATTTGTGATACATATTATCTAATTTAGTGAAAGTATTACCGCAACATTGTCTAAGATACTTTGAACCCGAGTTTATCGCATATTTAAGAAACTTTCTGTTTTGTTAGATAGAGTGGAATGTTATGTTGATGCACCGCAACAACAATGTTTAAATCTTAGAGTGGATCATCGATGACCATGTCCAATCTTCTCTTCTCTACCAATTTCATTCCTAGTCGTGCTCCGGATATACTCAAACCTCGGTTATCATCTAACACCTTGCTTATGGCACACATCAAAGAAAGAATTCTGAAGTTTCTCTCTTTCTTTTCTCTTTTCTTATTTTCTTTGATTATATAGCAGTGACTATTGCATAAGAAGAGTGGCGCCATTGGTAAGGCGCCCGCGGCTGATTAATGGATGATACTCACTCTCTTCGACCATCTCTAGTTGGCTTGTCTCCGTGGTTTTGGTGGTGTTCGTTATCTTCAACCTTGGTTTTTGTTGGTGGTTTCTTTGCGAGGTACGAGTGAGAGGGATCGTGGTCGTTGTGAGTTATGTGTGTTTGTCGGGTTGAGTGTGGAGTCTTGGAGTGTCTTTCTTAGCGAGTAGTCTGCTTGAGGTCGTTTGTATCGGTTTTTGCCCGGTTTTCCGTTAATTAACTGGGCAACTCTCTTCTTCTTAATAAATCGATGAGGCAAAGCTTTTGCCTCCATTTAAAAAAAAACTATTGCATAGAATAATTCTTGTGTACCTTAAATATGGACTACTATGTGTGAAAATTGGATGGATTTCTTTTTTTAGTAATTTGTTACTTTCTTTGTTTTTTTTAAGAAATGGTCAAAATGGCCACCATGGCTATTCATCGAAAGGGGTCAAAATTTTCAAAAGTAACGACTGTTTTGTGATATAATCACTACTTTTGTACATAAAATGAATTCTTGTAAATAATTCAGAGCAAACTATCACACAGTTGTAGTTTAAATTTTAATTTCTTTCAGAAAATCGATATAAAGTCATTTAAATAGGCGAAATTAGGTAGAAACCGAGAAAATTCGTAACATTTCTGGATTGTCCATCAAATATGGACTACTTTGTGTGGACATTGGATTAGTGTCATTTTGCACCATATTGTTTGTACTTGCTTCACACAAAAATGTCATTTTTGGCAATTAGAAAATGGAAAATAATATTTATAAAAATAATTTGTAAACCCACTTGGGCACCGTTGTTTCCCATACCAATACACACCTATGTGTAAAATATGGACACTTTATCACAAACTATTCCACGGGAATGGTCATACCTTGGTCATTTGGCTTAAAATTTATACATGATAGACCTTTTTGTGAATGATTGTTTTGGAAACTTTGTCAAAACTCAAGTTTATAATTTTTGCTATCAACGAGTACACATAAAAGAACTCCATGCCAATTTTTTTGAGGTTTTCTTCATTTTCTTTGAGTTTTTTGAAAAAATGGTCCAAATGGCCGGCATGGCTATTCGTTGAAAGGGGTCGAATTTTTTAAAACTATCGATGGTTCTCTGGTACAACCACTACTTGGGTACCGTAAATTGATTTCTATAAAAAAATTATAGCAAACTATCACACACTTGTAGTTCAAATTTGAATTACTTTCGAAAATTGATATAAATTCATTTAAATATGCTAAATTAGGTAGAAAGCGAGATTTTTTCTAATATTTGTGGATTAACCATCAAATATGGGCTACTTTGTGTGAAAATGGGATGGATACACCTATGTGTCAAATATGGGCATATTATCACAAATTATGCCACGGAAATTGTCATTCGTTATTACAACTAGATAAAGTAAAGTCGAAAAAAAAAGTTTGGTATTCCTTGTCGTGTGTTTGCACATGGCAAAGATACTTTTTTAATTTCGGTCAAATATAAATCTTTCGTGTGTAAACACATGGTAAAGACCTACTGTGACTGCCGTCGGCGGTACCGTTTGGTGGACACGAGTCCACTTTCTTTGCCGTGTGTGTCGTTCTTTACCGTGTGCTTTTTACCGTATTTACCGTGTGCATGTCTTTTGTTGTTCGTTATTTTTGCTACGAGGCCGTGTATTATTTTTTACTGTGTGCGGCACACGACAAGACGTTGCCGTGTGCTCGATATCCAGCAAACGGCAAAGTCGTGTTCTCCCGTAGTCACCGGCTCTTAAAGCGCCTGGATGATCAGAACAGCTCTTGAACATCCAAATCGTTGTGGAATCTCCGTGCTGCACCTGCACATGCGATTCTCTCTACACGTATTTTTAATAAATACACAAGGATAGTCCTGCACCTGCTGCAAGATATTTTTCGATTAAAAAAGTCTTGCATGTTGGGTCATGACCAGAGGGCAGAGGCTCCCATGTTAGGTCACGTGATCCCATGTTTTTTTCGATCTTGTAGAGCAGCTTCCCGAGGTTCACCACTAAAAACAAAACAAAACAAAACATCGTTAATCGTTCTACAATCCCCTACGATAACATGTACGTGCTTGGTATATACCGGTAAGTAAGTAGGAGCAGACCAACAGCAATGGCGCCCACACTAGAGCAAGAAGCCTCTCCGCGCCTCCGCGTCCTGGAGACCGCCGTCGTAGCACCCTCGCCGGCGCCGGAGACAACCTCCCTCCCGCTCACCTTCTTCGATGTCGTCTGGCTCAACTACCCGCCGGTGGAGCACGTCTTCTTCTATCGCCTCAGCCCCAACGCGGCGAGGACATCGCCGCCATCCTCTCTAACCTCGAGAACTCACTGTCCCAGGCTCTCGGCGCCTTCTACCCACTCGCCGGCCGCCTCCGCCTGACGCCGGGACCAATGACCGCCACGAGCTGCACTACCAGCCTGGCGACGGCGTCACCTTCGCCGTCGCCGAGCTCGACGCCGACGTCGAAGAGCTTGCCGCGGACGAGCCGACGGAGGTCGCCAGGATCCTGCCGCTCGTGCCGCTACTCCCGTCGACTGAAGGTGCCGTGCTTGCCGTCCAGGCCACCGTGTTGCGCGGCGGCCGCGGACTCGCTGTCGCCGTGGCCCTGCACCACGCTGCCTGCGACGGGTCTTCCTCCACGCGCTTCCTCCACACCTGGGCGGCTGCCGCGAATGGCGCCGGCGCGCAGCCGCCGCTCCCTGTGATCGACAGGACTCTCGTCAAGGACCCCAGCGGCTGCCTGTACCGCTGTACGACGTGGTGATGGCCAGCAAGGCCAAGATCGGGTCCGTCAAGATGGCCGACGACCAGCTCTTCGCCACCTTCACGCTGTCCAAGGAAGACATACAGCGCGTCAAGGACGCCGTCGCCTCCGCCAGTGCCGGAGCGCCGCGATGCTCCTCGCTGGTTGCCACCTTCAGCTTCATCTGGTCGTGCTACCAGCGAGCTAAGTTCCAGGATGCATCAAGTGACGGCGGCGGCGGCAGCGAGACGTACTTCCTGTTCGCGGTCGACCAGCGCTCGCGGATGGATCCCGGCCCCATCCCGGACGAATACTTTGGCAACTGCATCCGCTCCGCCATACACGGCGCGCCCGAGGGCCGGCTCGCGGAGCCAGGCGCTGGCGGGCTCCTCGCCGCGTGCACGGCGGTGGCCACGGCCATCGAGCAGGCGGTGGGCGAAGGCGGGTCACCGGAGAAGTTGGTGCGCAGGAGGGGGCGGATGATGGAGGCCATAGCCTCTGGCCGCGGAGTGCTGTCCGTGGCGGGGTCCCCGAGGTTCCAGGTGTACGACGTCGACTTTGGCTTCGGGCGGCCGGCCAAGGTGGACATCGTGTCCGCGGCGAGGACCGGCGCGATTTCGGTGGCGGAGAGCCGTTGGAGCAGCAGCGGTGGCGTGGAGGTGGGCATCTCTCTACCGCCGGCTCGCATGCGGAGGTTCGAGAAATGCTTCCACGATGCCATCACGTGGCTTCACCAGCATTAAGATTTGGTTTTGATTTCTTGACCGTGGGTACACAATCAAATTATTCATCGTATGGATCTGTGTATAATTGTATGCACATGTGTACCCGATTAATACTTAGACAATTTATCAAATTCTATATGACATATGAGCCATTACTTATGTATCACGCTAACTCCCTTATTCTACTACTTGAGTATATGGGTTACTCAACTAACAGTTAGATAATTCAATAAAAAATTCTTATTCAATACGGCATGGGCATTGGCAGATATGCCATATACCTATTTATTTTATTATGTATTTGCTGTTCTAAAATAAAAATTGTTGAGTCTATTTTTTAATTTATATATGTGTACTAATTTTTTTATTATATGAATAATATATACTATAGTGTACTTACATGACCCGATAGAAATGGCTAACGATTAATATTTATCATTCGTCCATGGCATGATTTGTTGGTAATGAGTATCTTCATATGTGGGTGTCGGGTGCAATCGTGAAGATGTACATGTATTTGACATTGCTCGAATGTGTCTAAAACTCGACATCTTGTTCGATGAGTTAATAGTTTAGGGTTTATTTATGGAAATTTATGTAAATATTGATGAAATTATTGCATATAGGTCTAAAGGGCTTATGTATGAAAAATTTAAGATTAGGGTTTATATTTTACCAATATTAAATTCCCAATGGAATTACATAGTGTTCAATAGTGCGACTTATCAACGGTAGAGAAGATGTAGAGCACATGCTACAGATATGTGAATTAATGACGCTAACGTGTTAAGATGCTACAGATAGGCTGACCAGATGCTGTAAAGGGAAAGGGAGACCAGCGAGATAGGATTGTCTTTGCCGTTGCCCGTCTTCACTCTTCAGTACGGGCATGCATCAGAGATTGAATAATAAAAATAAAAAGATAAAGCTTTGTTTGCTCGGCAAGCGTTCAATATAATGAGTTTAAGCTTGCATATGAGCTCGCGAGCCGAGCTCGAACTTAATTTCAAGCTTGTGGGGCATATCGAGCCGAGCTAGTGTGTATTCGCTCGAGTTCGGCTCGTTTACACCCTAGTGCTGGACATGCTTTTAGTTAATACTATCCACAAATAAAGCTAGTAGAGCTTTACAGACACCGGCACGATAAATATAATTTTGTCGCTGGCACACAAAGTATATACCACACGTTACAACAATGTCATGTATGTTCGCAACTTACAAAGAGATACATCAATATATTGTTGAGAAATTTTACATACCATAGAACACATCTTTTAGGCCAGCAACTTACAAGAGGTACATCAATATAATGTTGTGAAATTTTATGTACCATAGAACACATCTTCTTGGGTCAGCCAGTTGTATATGCTCACCTATGGACCAACATCAAAATCTATGCTTGTCGAAGTGGATGGCACCGAACATGTGGTATTACTAGTTTCACTTATGTCGGTATTATTGGGAGAATAATCCATATAGATATCCTCAAAGCGGCTAGGAGTTGTATTGGGTGTTTTCCGAAGCTTCCTTTCTCTCCTAAGCATCACAAGTCGTTCTGCTACCTCCGTCATGTCTGGTCGATCTTTTATGTCTTCTTTTAGACATTCAATAGCCAACTTGCCAATTTCTTCTAGGATGAAGATATCATCTTCGGTCGCAACAATCTCTTTGTCGAACATTGCCCTCCCAGTCTTCTCTTTCTCATGAACTTTGCAAAACTAGATAATGAGGCTATGGTTCTTATCATATACATTTTTTTCCCGGTTATGAGTTCCAAGAGAACAGCTCCGAAGCTATAGACATCACTTTTCTGTGTTAAGAGCCCAGTTTTCATGAACATCACCATGTCGTATGGCCTGAGTTGTGTACAAGTGCATGTACCTTAACCCTTCTGCAGACCCAATTGCTATGTCCAAACGTAAGTCCAAGGGAAGTTCTTGATTTTTGTTGCCATGGAGAGTGTCTCCGAGGCTCCCATTAGCAGCAAACTCGTACACTAACATTGGAACATCCACCTCCAGGCAGCAACCAATGAGCTTGAGAATGTTTTTGTGTTTCATATGTGAATGTATCTCCACTTCTTCGGCGAACTCCTTCTTTGTAGCTTCATTTACCTTGATAGAGGCCTTAACTGCCACCATTGTATTGTCAGGAAGAGTTCCTTTGTAGACCTTACCGAAGCTTCCGTTACCAAGAAACTCTGAATTGTTTTTTGTGATTTTCTTTAATCCCTCCTTGGAGAAAATTGTTAGGCCTTTCACATTTTGAAGTATCTTGCCCCCGTTTTTTTCAAATAATTTGTCCATCTTTCTCTTTTGGAGCATTATGAGTACTAAAAGTAGAGCAACAACTAACAAGGATACACTCAGACTAATGCCTGCAATAGATCATGTAATTAGATACTCGTTAGATTTCTCATTATTATTCTTTGTTTATTTTTCTAAAATTAAGGAGACAGACAACTTAAGGTACACCCATTTTAATCTACATCATCCCATGCATGCAAGTTCGCTGTGTTTATGTAGATGTTGCGCTTATAACAAACAAATATCAACATAATTGTATAATCTGTTTCATTTTTGCTTTTGGGTAATATCATATGATTATTCGAAAGTGACAGAACTATTTAATAGTATAAAGTAACTTCATCCTCAACATCTCTATATCAAATTAATAATCTTACACCCTAATAAATAAATAAATAAATAAATAAATAAATAAATAAGCAAACACGCTACACACACAAATAAAGAGGTAAAGTGGTGGCAAGGAGCAGTGCCTTGGAAAAGATAAATAAAAAGAAAATTGCCCCAAGTTGTGCACGTCAGTTTGTGGCGAACTTTTTCATGCAAGTTCTCGTGTTCCTATCTACTTGATTTTTAGTCAAAGAAATATTGGTTTCATACAACATTAGACAAGAACCTGCTTGCCTTATCTTGATGCGTAAGATGAAATACCCTTCATTGATACACCCTTCGTTATAATGACTAAGACGTATAAATTTAGTAAAAAATCAACGTCCTCTAAGTTTGACCAATGCTATAGATAGATATGAATACTTGCAATACCACATAAATATTAATGGATTCACCACAGAATATATGTCATTTATGGGTTCTTCTCACAGATACAGTTATTTTTGGTACTTACAGAATCAAAATAGAATTGTATGAAAAGGTCATGAGCGTTCAAGTGAAGCACTTCCCGACCGTGCTGGTGGTATTTTTAACTCCAATGAAGCTAAAAATATATCACAACCGGCTCGGCACTCGCAAGTTGCAACCATTTTTGATAACCCATGCGTGTTGTGCAATTGATGAGTTTTGGACCGTCTGTGATAAATAGCTCTGTAGTAGTGCAAATGCTGGTTGCTTTGAGGAAATTTAAGATAGTAAATGTGAAATTAATATGCATATACCAATGGCAAGCTCTGCTGCAAGTGTGAAGTTTGGATTGCATGGGTTTTCTCTTGGATCTCCATTACTCCGGTAACCTGGACGACATATGCAATTGTATGAACCCTCGGTGTCGTGGCATTCGCCCTTGCAAGGGAAGTCCTCTCGTGGACGTGCACATTCATCGATATCTGCATCATGAATAAATCAACTATGGTCACTAGAGCTCATATGCCACGCAAAAACGTACAATTAAGTTAAAGACCACCAAAAAATTGTCCTAGGTAGTTTTTTTTAGCATAAATCATATTCTAAAAATATAGATTATCTTCATGACTAGCCAAATTAATCCCTCGGTTACTACACATCTTGGACGTTCTCAGAACCATACATCTTGGAAAATAGGATGAATACACTTGGAATTAATTTTCAGCTCTCGCAACTAGGTGTTCATTGGGATACAATCTTGTACCATTTTGTTCTTGAGTAGTTAATTCTGAATGCATTGAGTAGCTTTGGCACTAGCGAGTTTTAACTAAACGTGTATTGCCCTTTCTTCCTTTTCCAGATCGTTATACATGCCATTCTGATTCCCCACTCATCTTATTCTTTATCTGAATGTTGATTTTCATATATAGGACTCAAGGTATGCGTATGTACTTTCCAAATATGTCGTTGGTTCCCGTAATGTCATGGTTGGATACTACTTTGCTCCTGTAAAGAGTTTCAGGCGGTGTGGTGGTGTTTTCAAATTATCAAGTCATTTTCAGGTGGCGTGGTGGTGTTTTCCGTGTTGCTGGCTGCTGCTGACGGCCTGGGCTGGCCGTGGTCTCCCGCACATCAGTGTGGTGGTAGGCTGTGCCTGACCCAGACTTTTTCCTTCGACTTATTCAACTCGGCCCCTGCCTCGCTGAAGTGTGATGGTGGCGAGTTCGTCGAGCTGCAGCCGCAACTGCTGTAGCGGTGCCCTCTTCTTCCTTTCCTAAATATTTTTTTTAGATAAAGGGCTTTTATTACTTAAAAAGTTTAAGCATTACACCCGGCCTCTGTATAGCTAAGATGTACACAGCCACCAGTTCACCATCACACCAGTCGGTAACCAAAAAGTAAAAAGACGAATTACATATCAGAATGAGAAATTGTAGATCCGCCTAAGATGCTGGTAGGTCTATCCGGAGTCTATGTTGCCACCCATGCCGGGAGAGTAACTCCCTGGCCGCAGCCTCTAGTCTCGACGCCACCTTCAAAAATAAGTCTCGGTGCTCCACACGCTGCAGGGATGACCATGCTCGTAGCGTCGCTGTGCACCGGTAAATAACTGCATAAGGGAAGCATTTTTATCATTAAAAACCTTGTCATTTCTACATAGGCACAGCGACCAAATAACAGCAATCGCGTCCACCCTACTGAATAGTTTGAACCTAGGATCCACTCCATTTAACCAGTTGCCAAAAATGTTGGCAACGGAACTAGGTGGATGTAAGGTAGAACCTATCTGGATGGCTGACCATATAGACCTAGCGAACTCGCACTGAAGGAATAAATGTGTAATGATCTCGTCGTGTTGACAGAAAACACACTTTTTACTTCCGTGCCAATTGCGTTTGGCAAGGTTATCTTTGGTAAGAATTACTCCTCGACGTAAATACCACGCAAACACTATAGTTTTTAGTGGTATTTTCATCTTCCAAAGTTTGTTATTATTTGCACTATCGACTAGAATATCGGGTAGAATTAGTGCTCTATACATAGAATCCACCGAGAATTTACCATTCTTCGTAAGATTCCACAGAAATTTATCTGGACCTTCCGACAGTTGGATTGACTCCAGTCGGATTAGAAGAGCATTCCAAGATGCTTGTCTTGTTCCAAGTAAACTTCTTATGAACGAAACATCTGGTGGGGAAGTACCCAACACCTTCGCGATCGTGTCACTTTTGTTTCGTACAATAGAATATAGAGCCGGATATTGTTCTTTGAGAGTAGTTTGGCCAAGCCAAATATCCTCCCAGAAACGAATTTCCGATCCATCCCTTATTGAGAAAGATCCATGTGGAAAAAAAACTTCTTAGTAGCCATAAGGCCTGCCCAGAAGTGTGAATCACCACGTTTCTAAAGAACCTGAGAAACAGCTTGGTTTCCGACATATTTTCTTCTAAGATTCAGAAAGAAGTTTAAATAGCCATTTACCAAGCAGCGCTCTATTCTTGACCTCAAGGTCATGAACTCCGAGCCCTCCTTGGTCTTTAGGGCAGCAAACCACACTCCATTTAGTCAGTCGATATTTTTTCTTCTCACAATCCCCTTGCCAAAAGAATCTAGATCGAAAATAATCCAATCGTTTTAAGACACCTTTAGGCAGTTGGAAGAATGAAATCATATACAGTACCATGTTCGTTAGTACCGAGTTTATGAGAACCAATCTTCCACCCAGGGATAGGAGTTTGCCTTTCCAGCTATTTAAACGTAATTGAACTCTTTCCTCCACCTTTTTCCATTCAGCATTTGTAAGTCTCCGATAGTGTATCGGGATACCCAAATAGTTGATAGGAAATTGACCTTGCTCACAGCCAAAAAGCTCAGCATACAAGGCGGCGTTCTCTTGGGACTCACCAAAACAAAACAATTCACTTTTATGGAAATTTATCTTAAGACCCGAAAGTTGCTCGAAAGCTGATAAAATCAACTTTAGGTTTCGAGCTTTTTCGATATCATGCTCCATAAAAAGAATAGTATCGTCGGCATATTGAAGAATCGATAGTCCACCATCGACAAGATGAGTAATCACTCCTTCAAATTGACCCTCAGCTTTAGCGCGTTCGATCTGGATAGCCAGCATATCGGCCACTATATTAAATAGTAATGGCGATAGTGGGTCACCCTGTCGGAGGCCTTTTTTTCGTATGGAAGTATTTGCCAGTGTCATCATTGATCTTAATGGCTACACTTCCTCCAGAAATAAAGCTATTAATTAACGCGCGCCACTCAGAGGAAAAGCCTTTCATTCTTAGGGTTTGCTGGATGAAAAACCACTTCACTTTATCATAAGCTTTCTTGAAATCAATTTTTAGAATTACCCCGTTCAACTTTTTCCTATGTAGTTCATAGACAGTTTCATGTAGGACCGCGACTCCATCAAGGATGTTGCGACCTTGCATAAACGCCGTCCGAGACGGTCGAACCACGTGATCTGCCACAGTGTTCAGTCGAATCGTAGCAACTTTGGTGAAAATCTAGAAACTAACATTAAGGAGGCATATAGGTCTAAACTGTTGGAACCTTTCTGCCTCGTTAACCTTAGGTAGCAAAATTATCTCACCAAAATTGAGATGAAACAACTCTAATTGTCCAGTGTGAAGACACGCGAACAACTGGAGCAAATCGGCCTTGATAACATCCCAAAAGTTCTGATAGAACTCAGCAGGGAAGCCATCAGGACCAGGAGCTGAATTGTGTTTCATTTGGAAAACTGCCTTTCTCACTTCCTCCTCTGAATAAGGTTTAGTAAGTAGGCTATTTTTCTTTCCTAAATAAAGGTTTTGCTTGGTAATAATCTTATGTATGTGACCTGTGGGATTATTCTTTACAGAAAATTAGATAATTTTTTAAGTTCTGTTCATAATGTTTGCCGAGAGCATACATAGGCTCACAGCAATTAAATGTGTGACTTGTGGGACCCAATTAATTTGCCGAGAGTATATTTAGGCTCACGGAAAACGTGTGTCTTGTGGGGCCCAATTAATTTGCCGAGAGTACATGTTGGACCCACGAGCCGCCAAGTTTGGCTCTCTGCAACGCTTTGTCTTAGGCCCCGATGAAATGCTCTCGGCAAATCACTGTTTTACTGAAAGGTAATTTGCCGGCTTGGTTTGCCGTGAGTAATGCTATCTTTGCTGTAAGGCCTACGGCAAACCTATTGTTCGCTTTGTTTATTTTTTTATTTCGAGAAGCAAAGTTTGTTTAATATCTGAACTAAACGAAACTATTTTTGTTTATTCTTTATTTCGGGAAGCAAAGTTTAACTTTAAAGTTAAAATTGGTACTGCCAAAGTTCGTTTTATGCCTGACATTAGCCATCTTATTTCAAATTCAAAATATTTTAATTAGACTAAACTATATTTTTATTTTTTATTACTACAAGCAAATTTTAACTTTTGAGTTAGAATAGGTACTACCAAATTAAGTTTTCTTTATGGTTGAGGTTAGAAACATTTATGTCGAATTCTATAAAAAAAAGTTGAGCAACCGGAAGAAAGAGGACTGAAAACTGGCCGAAAACTGATACAAATTGTACATATTTGAACTAGACTAAATTAACTTTGATGTCGTTTCCTTGGAAGCAACCAAATGTTGTAACTGGGAATATATATCAGATGAAGCGGAACCGAGGTTTACTTGTGCATCCGTGGGGAAGGTATCACTACCGGAAACGAAGACTTTGCCGTGCGGCCAAATCGCACGGCAAAGGCCGCTCGGAACACGGCAAAGGCTTTGCCGTGCCTAACAGCACGGCAACGACCTCACGGCATAATACGCGTCGGCAAAGTTAGTTTGCCGTGTGCTTTCAGCAGACAGCACGGCAAAGCCGTTTTGCCGTGCGCCGGAGGTTTGCCGTGCGCCGCTGAATCGACAGAGTTGGTCAACGACGACTCCGAAAATTTGCCGTGTAGAAGAGGTTTGCCGTGTGTTGCGAGAAGAAGCACCACGGCACACTCCAGATCTTGGCCGTGCGCTACGCCTGAATCTGCATGGCACACTCTGAACCTATGCCGTGTGCCTCCAGTGGCTCGCACGGCACATCTCTGTTGTCCAGAACCCAGACCCAGCCTCAGCTCCACCCCTTTGCCGTGTGCTTCTCTGCCCAGTACACGGCAAAGGAACCAAATTGTCATCCCCCAATGCCAGATTGCACAGGTTTGCGCCACGTGGCACCTTTGCCGTGTGTATCTTCACGGCACAGATCTTTGCCGTGTGCTTCTCTGCCCAGTACACGGCAAAGGAACCAAATTGTCATCCCCCAATGCCAGATTGCACAGGTTTGCGCCACGTGGCACCTTTGCCGTGTGTATCTTCACGGCACAGATCTTTGCCGTGTGCCGCCACACGGCAAAGTGACAATATGGCCCAGTTTTGGTCTGTTTTTTTTTAAATCCCTGCATTTTACAGATAATTCACAGATGACAATACAGATGATAATTCACAGATATATATCACAATTCTGACAAACATGTAGATCACGACGGCAATTCACACAAACATATAGATCACGACGACAAATATATCACAATTCACACAATGCTCCATAATTCACAAACATATCACATATAGATAGGTCATGAAGGCGAAGATGGACATGAAGCTCCACATGTAGGTCACGACGGCGAAGATGGACATCATGGAGGAGAAGGATCGTCCTACACGTTTGCAAAAAAACAATGAGTTTGACAACTAGGTGGACCATTGGATATGTTGAATATGCACAAGTTTAGATGTAGTAAATCAAAAGACATGATCTAAGTTAGATGTAGTAACCATTGGAGATTCATTGATTGGCTATGTCGATCTAAGTCATGACAACAAGTTCAACCAACTAAATTTTGACAAGTTGAACTAAAGTGGCAATAGCATGGCTAACTAAAGTGACAATGGCATTTTGACAAGTCATGCGAACATACCCACGGCATCCTCCGGACAACGTTAGGGTTGGAGATTTGGGGCTGCCCCTCCGGATTATCCTGGCCACCAAGCGGCGGCGCCATCGAGTGAGATCCACCCGTCGATCCTGGATTCACCTACAACATGAAAAAAGTCTGGCATTACACAAGTAATTTAGTTACAACAATAAGATGGATAGAATGACAAGTTTGAGAACATACCCATGGGAACATCGGTGGAGGCGATGGAGGGAACATTCCCATGGCAACAGCCCCGTCCCCAGGAGCAATGCGCTGCATCGTGCCAAACATCCACTCCATCATCTGCCTCTGATGCTCCTGCTGCTGCCTGCAATACTCCTGATGCTGCTCCTGCTGCTGCCGCATCTGCTCCTGCTGCTGCCGGATCTGCTCCTGCTGCTGCTCCAGCTGCCGCTCATAGAGCACCTGCTTCTGTCGGAGCTCGTCGACAGCTAGACTCGAAACTCGTGGGCGGGTCTCCACAGCAGGCGCACCAGGCGCCCTCCCACGGCGGACCTGGCGTAGAGACGGGACGGTGCGAGGGTCGATGGAGCCGTCACCTATCCACAAGCGGCCATTCGCCACGCCTTGCCCCACAAGCACGACAGCCTCGACGTCAAGTGGACTGGTGAGAGGGTCAGCTTCCTCACCGTTGCGCTCCTTGAACTTCTCCGTGTACCCCTTGCTCCGGAGCTCGGCGCTCTCGTTGATCCACATCGACCCTGTCTCAGGATCCGGCGCATCTATGGTACGCATCTTTGACCAGACGGCGAAGGGCGAGGGGTCTACGCCGGTCTTCAATTTCTGCAAAGAGAGCACGAACATAGGTGAAAAGGAGACGATATTGCAAAAGAGAGCACGAACATAGGTGGATTAAAGAATGCATTTGCTCACCTCATTTTGTATGCATTGGGAGAGGTTGAGGTTGCCTTGGCGGTGTGTTCCACCCTTGTTCTCCGCCCGCTTTGCCTTTCCCTCCGCGTGTATCTTGAGATACTCCGCGCTAGTCCACCACGCTACCATCGCGAGGTGGCAGTCGGCGTTGTTACCGACGTACGGAGGAGGCACCTACGTGCACAGAACACACATATTAATGATATTACACGGCGGTCAAGAAAATCGATAATATAGAAATGACGCTACCTGCAGGTACTGCCATGGCTGCATCAAGATGTCCCGAGCACGCTTCTTGTCCAGCCCAATCTTCATTTCGGCGTACCAATTGCGGACAGATTCCACGCGAGCCTCGTAGTGCATGTCCGTCACCATCTTAGAGGCCATCGTCATAAGGTGGCCTCGCACTTATCAAAATCCTCCTTCCGACAGGTGAAGAAGTTCTACAAGCATGCATACATAGGTAAAATAGGGTCAAATCCATTAGTGCAATCTCGGATTTATAGAATGATGAGAAGTCAAACAAACTTACCCAGAAATAGGTGAGTGTCTTAAGCGCCATGTTGCGGTACTCGCCATCGGGATCCGGCGCGAAACAGTACTGCCTGAAAGTCCAAGCTACACTCTTGCCACCCTCTGGGAGGGTGACAATCCTTGGGAAGAACTTCCTGAGACAACATCCAAGGATGCTCGCGTAGGTGCGCTGCCCCTTCACTTTAGGAGGCTGGTACTCAAATGTCCTACACAATGAGAAAACCAAAATTAGTATAGTTAGCGGGTCAAAACACAATGAGAAGCTAAAATTGAACAAAAACTATAATAAGTACATTTTTCCAAGAGGCAGGAGAAGAGTGTTCTTGTAGGCGTAATATCGGGGATCGGGGAGTCCCGCCGACCCCCGCTGATACGGCGGCCTGGTCCGTGGCTCAGGGATATCCTCCTTAGTCTCAACCCACTCCTCCGGCGGGTCCCACTGCAGCGTCGGGTCAAGCACATACCCGTCCTCCCCAGGTCCCTCCTCGAGCCCCTCCTCCTCGCTGTCATCCTCCTCGTCCTCCTCCTCACCCTCCTTAGAAGCCTCCGGCGGCTCATCCTCAGAATCCAGCAACTCGCTCTCAGAGTTCGACTGCACCTCCTGATCGTACTCCTCGTCATCCTCGTCGGGCTCCTCAGCAGGGAGAGGACTAGGAGTCTTGGTAGGCCTCCTTCTCGTCCTCGTACTCCCACGTCGTCCACTCCTCGCAGGTGGAGGTGGGGGTGGAGGTGAGGGAGGAGGTGGAGGTGCCGAACTCGATCCCACCAGGAGTGCCTTCACGCTGCCCACCCTTTGTGCGAACGCCTTCTTCATTTTGTTTCCCCCCATGTTTCCTGCATTGACAAAAAAATAGGTTTCATCAGTATACATGATCCAAAATTAAGGTAAATAGATGAAGCAACAATGAGTAAAGCGAAAATGAATACAATTAGATGAAGTAGCGACAATTAAGGTAAATGGAGTAGCGACAATTAAGGTAAATGGAGTAGCGACAATGAGTTCTCACAAAATAAAGTAGCGACAATCACTATTACATAAAGTAGCATTGACCTATTACATATAAACTAGACTGGCAATTACTAATACATGTGTCCTCATCGCTATCAGTAGCCTGTGTCGAGATCATCGGGACCAACTATTGGACCACCCGTGTCGTCATCACTGTCAGGGTCGCCACACCACCAACCATCCACGGAACCTGGAGGTGGTCCCTCTGGCTCATCGACGTGAAGTCCTGCGTGGAAGCGCTCTAGCAAAGTCACGTCGGCTTGGTTATGAACCTCCTCGACTTCATCATGCGCGGTGTCTTCCTCCATTCCAGCATCTTCATTTTCTTCGCCGTATTCTATGTCATCATCGGTCGGCAAGTTGATAATGAATTTCCCAGGGAGCCCTCCATCCTGATAGAACTCGCCGTCACATGTTGAGGGTCTAGGCGGCGGTAATCTTGACCGTTAGGCATAGCCGGCCTACTGTGCGACGGTACCGTCACCAAAACATCCCACCCCTGTAGACGCTTTCTCTCAGGCCCAAACTGCCAACGGTCGACACAGGCCGCCCCCATTAAAGCCTCATGCGCGAGATGCAAGATCATATGTTGCATCGGATTAAAAAACCCTGGCGGAAGTATCGTCTCTAGCTTGCAAAGCAACTCGGGTGCCTGTTCATGCAGCTTCAGAACCACTTCACGATCTAACTCCCTTGCACAAATCTGCCAGAAGAAAAAGCTCAACTCCGCTAGTACTCGCCAAGTCTCCTCATCGACATAGCCTCGAATCATCACCGGCATTATGCGCTCAAGCCACACGTGGTAGTCATGACTCTTCAGCCCTCCTACTCGCTGCGTGTCCAGGTTCACACACCTCGCCCAGTTAGCTGCATAACCATCAGGGAAGTACAAACACTCCACGAGCCACTGTAATATTTCCCTTTTTTCCGGCCTTGTAGGGTAGAACCGAGCCTTTGGCTTAGACCACCTAGTGCCGTTGACTCCAGGAGGCTTCATTTCAAGATCTGGCCTGTCACAAAGTTCTTGTTGGTCCATTCGAGCCTTGACGTTATCCTTCGTCTTCTCTGTGTCCATGATGGTGCTATAAAGAGCCTCGGCGATATTCTTTTCGGTGTGCATTACATCAATGTTGTGTGGAAGCTCGACATCCTCCATGTAAGGGAGCAGCTTCCAGAAGCACGGAATGTGAGTCCACTGGTGCGTCTCCCCATAACCCACGAAACCATTCCCATCGGGCTTAGGCACTAGAGCTTCTAGCTCAGCCTTGATTTCTCTTCCGGTCATCAGACGTGGTTTCGGAGCATGGATCTCGACTCCTTTCTCGAACCGCTTTACGTCACTCCTGTATCTATGACCTGGCTCAAGGAACTGTCGATGTTGATCAAAGCATGAATACTTGCCTCCCTTCGTAAGCCATGAGAAAGTCATAGCCTGTCTGCACTGTGGGCAAGGCCACTTCCCATGTGTACACCAGCCGCAGAACAAAGCACGCGCTGGTAAGTCATGCAGGGATGTGTGGTACCAGACATACATATCGAAGTGATCATTTGTTGAGGCGTCATATGTTCGGACCCCGCGACCGTTCCAGCCAACAGCCAAGTTTTCAACCAGCGGTTCCAGGTACATGTTCATGTTCTTACCCGGGTATTTCGGTCCTGGGATTATCATCGACAATAACATGTTATGTGATCTCATGGACTCGCCGGGGGGGAGGTTCTGGGGAATGACAAACACAGGCCAACAGCTGTATGTTGCCGCCGACATGCTATATGGATTGAACCCATCGGTTGATATAGCAACAGCTACGCTCCTCAGGTCGCCCGCTTTCAGTGGATACTTCGCTACAAATTTCTTCCATGCATCACCATCCGACGGATGTATCATCTTGTCCGTGTATCTGTTCCCTAACGCAGCCCATCGCATCTGCTGGGCAGTGTCTTTGTTCATGTAAAGCCGCTGGATCCTCGGTATAAATGGAAGGTACCGGAGAATCTTTTGGGGAATCCCGGTCTGCCTCTTCTGTCCACCACCGAGGTCGACCTCGAAGTACCTAGAGGAATTGCAATGGATGCAGTAATTTGTTCCAGCATGTTCTTTCCTGAATAGCATGCATCCCTTTGGACAGGCGTCTATCTTCTCATATGACATCTTAAGGTCACGGAGGAGTTTAGTCGCCTCGTAGAAGCTCTTCGCCAAGATATGCCCTTTCGGTAGAAGGCTGCCAACGACGGCCAGAATATCATCGAAACCATCCCTGCATATCTTCCTCTGGCACTTCACGGCCATAAGGCGAGCGATGGCATCTAGAAGGGTAACATCTGTATGTTCATGTAGGGGTTTCTGCGAGCCAAACATAGTCTCGTAGTACTTCTTCGTGTCTTCATCCGGCTGCTCACTTGTCTCCGCCTCCTGAGGTGCCTCCGCCTCTACACGACGGCTTTCAGGCGCATTAGCATTGACAAAGGCGTCTAAGCAGTTGTTCAACCCAGTGTCAAATTCTCCCGCTGGCTGAATCTGACGTGGCTCGGTTCTAGGACGTTTTCTAACTGTTCACCATGGTAATTCCAAACATGGTAGAATGGTGTGAACCCATTCTTGATCAGGTGCGTACTAACATCTACCTTCGACTGTCGCCTTCGGTTATCGCGTTTTGAACTGCGGCAAAACACTTTCGTGGGTCTGCTGCTGATGTCAAACGTCTTGTTCACAAACTCCTCGGCCTTATCTCTCCATTCATCACTAAACTCCCACGGACTCTTTCTGCCAGCATACATCCACTCACGGTTCTGTCTCGGATCCATCCTTTAATCGGTACCAAAAAAGACATACACAATGCTTTCAGTTCAACATGTCACTGAATATTAACAAAACCATTTTTTACGGCCAAATTTTATCTTTTACAACATGCAAGGGTTCACCTACACTTCTAATGGGTAGGGGCCTATCCCGCCCGAGTACGTGTAGATCGAGTCGTGTCCCATGTTCTACCCGACCCGAGACGGAATTTTGACAGCACCTCCCCGCTGTTCTTCAGAATACACGTCTCGAGCTTGTCAAGCCGAGAGGGTGTGCATCCGAAGAACAACGGGGAGGTGCTGCCGAAATTCCGTCTCAGGAAGGGGTAGAACATGGAACACGACACGATCGACACGTACTCGGACTGTCCAACATGGACAATCCGGAAGTGTTACGGTTATAAATATGCAAAGATGGACAATCCTGCATATTTATAAATTTGTAACCCTTCCGGATGGGATCTGACTCGGGTAACGCGACTCCTGACTTGGTGATCTAGACCAAAATAAAACCCTAGGTACATTCAAGAAAGGCGACGAATTTCTTACTCTCGAAGCGTGATCGACGGCGAAGAAGATCCTCGCCGCTACTTCAAACCGCCCTCCGTCGACAGCCCTGCTCTCACCCTCCAACTATACTCCTGTATGATTAAATAAAAAGCTCATCATATATATTACTCCAAAACTGAAGCAACTAAATCATCAAAACTTTGCCGATAATTAGATATGCTATCATATATATCCTTGTTCAATCAAGCTCAGTCTATGTGTCGTCGTATCGGCATCTTGGATAGGAGACGGGGTCCTGCTAGCCGAGGGTGAACGTAGGGCAAGAAGGTGGACGTCGTCAAGGTCGGGATTGTACACGGCGGTTTACCCAGCTTCAGGCACCACGGCGGTGGCGGTGCCCTACGTGCTGCTATAATTCACTATAAGGCAATATCGCCGTGAACAGGTTACAATGAGTTGGATGTATGAGAGATATGGATTGGTTGCCCTAAAGGCGTCCCGAGATCCAGCTTATATAGGCGGCTGGACCTAGGGTTACAAGGTGATTACGTATCCAGCAAGTATACGGAGTCCTAAACCTAGCCGGCAAGTATGCCGCCTTCCATCTTGGTCTTGGTGGCTTCATGGGCTTCAGTCTTGGGCCTCCTCCTTGCCGGCATCCGCCTTCCTTGGTCGTCAGCTATCTGGGCCGCCCGGTAGGCAAAGCCTTCACCACCACTGCGGGCCACCCTGGACTAGCCGGATTGATCCATGCTGGTGATACCCCTAGTAGGTATATCCCCAACATTAGCCCCTGGAAGGGTTCGAGTTCTTCAGGCGCCGTCTTCTTTTGTCGGCAACGTCCGCCTTGTCTTGTAAGCGTCTGAAGAGCTTGAAGCATTCCAAAGTTGAAAGTAAGCGGCGGTCCGCCTAAAGTAGTCGGACAATTTTCCGCCATCATGGGAAAGACGGCCTGACCATTGTCAGGAATCTTCCTGGCACCAGTCTTGTCAATTGACTGGACCTGTCAAATGTTGACGGATGACGCCATGCAGTCCACGACAGTTTGGACTTGGGCATGCGTCATGATGGTTTCTCCACTACGCACAGAAATCGGAGCGAGGGCCGCAGACATCGTTGCCACGACGTTGCAGACATCGTGCCACTACGCGTGGGCACGTGGCGGAAATCTCGCGTCCCCCCAATCTCGGGCACGGATCTTGGCGCGTGGGGATAAATACCCCAAAGGGCACATCGATGCAATCCTTCTCCCATTCGCACCCACCGTGGCCTCCTCACCTTCCCGAGCTCATCTCCTCCCCGTACTCAACTCCGGCGAGCACGAGCGGAACCTTCTCCCCCAAATGGCGAGCACTCAGCAAGGCGCGCGGCGACGGCGGCGCTGGCTGCGGCCTCAGCGACCCCCGCCGGATCTGGATCTGTCCCAGCGGCGGCGGCGGTGCCCGTAGGCGCATCGATGACCTCTCCCGTCGCCACCGTGGCTACGGCGGGGTTTCTACTTCTTCCCCAGCTCCGGCGGCGCCTGCAACCGCCGCTCCAACCTTTCCCCTCCCATCCCTCGCGGCGACCAGCTCTGAGGCTGCGGCGGAATCTGCCGCCGACGAGGATGACGACGCCGAGGAAGAGGAAGAGGCTGGAGACCTGGGTTCCAGGTACTGGCTGCCGTCAGTTATGACGTCAGCCTATCTGAAGGAGCTGGAGGAAGGCGGATACATTCCGCCAAAGACGGAATGCTCCTGGAGGGTTCCAGGCGACGAGGCGGTGCCTGACCCCCAAGACGGCGAGCGCGTCATGTTGGCGTCGCACAGCCTTCGCGGTATGTCTCTGCCGCTTTCCGCCTTCTTCTTGGCGGTGCTTAGTTTTTATGGGCTGCAGCCACACAACATAGCGCCCAATAGTATTCTAGTGCTAGCCGGCTTCCAGGCTTTGTGCGAAGGGTACTTAGGCATAGCTGCGTCCATAGAGCTGTTCAAGTACTGCTTCCTGTGCCGCCGGCAAACCATACCAGGCGGCCACCTAGCAACCTGCGGTAGTGTCACGTTCAACTGCCGCCAACCCGACTGGTACCCAAAGATACCATACATCGAGTCGGTGAAGCACTGGACCAGCACTTTCTTCTACTGCAAGGACATCCCGACACCTGGCAGCACACAAGGGATGCCGCCTTCGTCAACGGTCCGCCAACCCACAAGGCCTGTGGACGGCAAAGGTGCCGCTCAGCAGCTTGTCGGCGGAACTTCGAATTGCCGTTAGGCGGATCGAGTTCTTGACGAAGACGATGTTGGCTCCACGACTTGACGGAGTTGACACCGTCATCTGCTGGGTGTCGAGGAAGATAATGCCACTCCGCCATCGCCCACTGAAGATGTGCGAGTACAAGGCGGATGACGCCGGCAACAGCACCCTTGATCAGGATGCCTTGGAATACCGGCTTAGAGAGCTTATCAAGCCTCTGTCGGTGAAGGCGGCTGAAGGCGTCGCCATGTTCACCCATGACAACCCAGCCCCAGCGGTAAGTCAAAGCTACTTTGTTATTTCACTAACATCCTTGCCCACTAGGTACTGGATTAATATTGTCTTGTTTCCTTTTCAGCTGCAAACCTTGGGGAGGAAGAGTTGGCTCCAAACTGGTACGACACCGGTGCCAGCAAATCGAAGAAGCGCAAGCTGAGCTCCTCCACCAAGGATTTGGAGAAGAGGAAGAAGGCGGCCACCTCTGTCGATGCAGAGGATGAGACCGTGGGGAATGTCCCCTTCAAGCGGTAAGCAAACTTTGGCTTTCCCTGACTTAGCTATTTTGATATGTTTGTGCTGACAAACTTGCATGTTTCTGCTTACAGGGCAAGCCTGCCATGCCCAAGCTCCGCTCCAACTTGAAGATTGCTGCCGGCAGGGGCAAGCCACCACGCTCTCCAGCTGCTGCGCCGACAACGCCCACAGTTGGCGTTCCCGTGGTTGTATGCCAGGGAACGTACACAGCTGCTGGTACCGCAGAGGCGGCTACGGAGAAGATGGCGGGCAAGAAATCAGTTGCCGGACCTACTTTTTCCAAGACGGCTGAAGCTTCGGCTAGTGATGCCGCTCGATTTATTGCCATGAAGCAGGAGATGGATGACCAGATGGCGGCCGAACAAGGCGGATCATCCTCCCATCCTGGCTCCCAATCTGGCAAAGGGTTGCAAGACCCCCGGCAAACACTGAAGACCATGCGTGACGGTACCCGCAACTGGTACGCGCACATGGACGAACTCCACGACACCCTGCACGGACAACTTGAGGTAAAATAGCCTATGGTCCCAGCCCCCGAGCACTTTGGCGGCTGAAAAATTTAGCCGGCAAAGTGGTCTCGTTGACTAAATAGTGCTAACCATAATGTTGTTTTCGTGCATGCAGGCCGTTCTTGCTTCCAATCTTGAGCTATTTCGTGCTCAAGAGAAGAAAAACAAGGAATGCCAGGAACTGCAGCAGGACGTGGAGTTGAAGAACGCCCAAATTGCGAGCTTGGAAGAAGCTCGCAAGAAGGATGAAGGTGACAAAGCTTTCTTTGCCTTCTTTTCGTCCGACTTCTTTTCTTTTCCGACAAGTATTTTAGTCGTCTTTTCTTTTTATTTGTAGAATTACTAAACACTGCGCAAGATATTCTCAAGAACTCCACTGACATGCAAGCTTTGATGAACGAAGCTGCAGATCTTGCCGGGCTGGTGACCAAGCTGAAGGCGGATCACGCCAAGGAGCTGGATGAGCGTGCGTTGGCCCATGCTGCCGAAGTTAGCAAGTTGACTGGACAACTTGAGGCCATGAGCAACAACCTTGACCAGGTGAACAAGAACGCCAAGGAGCAGCAGGACCAACTGTCAAAGGCGGTCCAGCTAGCTCAAGAAACGCTTGAGAACCATCTGGATGAGGTCAACGCCATCCACGACCATGTCTTGGGTATGCTCCAATCCTTCATCTTTGTCACCTTGCTTTCTTGAAACTTGAAGCTGCAGTGTGTAACTTTGTGTTTGTGCAGTGCCGGCTAGCTTGGGAGATGACCTGGCTACAACGCCGCGCCTTGCCCGAATCTTGAAAGTTGGCGAAATCGTCAACCAGATTGTCGGCGCAGGCAAAGCATTTGCCGCCAAGTTCTACCCTGGGGAAGACGGCGATCCCGTCATCTTCGATGCTCTGCCGGACCTGCTGGAGAAGGCGGCAGCGAACACGACAGCACGCTACGCTCAGCAGCACGAGGCGGCGCCAAGTTGGCATTGGCAATGACGGCGGCGTGGTACCCGGAGGCTGATATTCATCAAGTCACCGAGTACTTCCCCACCGAAGACGAAAACAACCAAGCCATCGTGATGCAGGACGTGCTGCGGTCTGTTCGCGGCTATGCGACCCGGGTTGCCAACATGGTTGACATCCGCAAGTTCTACAAGGAACACCCGGACCCGCATGTTGCCGTAGCCGATCCCTCCTTGGCGGATCCTGAAGCTTCCGAGGCGAAGAAGGCGAAGCCGGAGCCGACAAGCGCAGCCCCAAGGATGGCGGAGCCAGCCCCAAGAATGCCGGCGTCAGCCCCCAGGATCTCTCCACCAGCTCTACCAAGGCGGCAATCCCTTAGACTCCTCCTGCAAAGGCAGCACAAAACACTGCGTTAATCTGTTAACGCATAAAACTTTATTTTGGGTTGTAAATATTTATGGGCCAACTTTTATGCTACACTTGGCGGTAGGCTTATTAAGTGGCCCGCCTTAATATGTATCTCGCCTGCATGTTTAGCTTTTTCATATGTTGGCGGAACCTCATCTTAGTTACTTTAGCTGAGCCAACCAGGTGCAATACCAACTAATTTAGACTCAGAGACCAAAGCCAGCATGTTGGTGCCAACGACATACTACTAGGCGACCCACACACAAACAGACAGATAAGCATATTAGGCGGTGCAAAGATTGTTTGCGTTTTTAGCCGGCAGACGGCAAATGTCAAAAAGTTTGGACCTTAGCACGGAGCAAAACTTATTTTGTTTGGTAACTTTTATGACAACAGATATATGATTGCGAGAAAAGACAAAAGATGGCATGATCCCAAAACTGAATGAGCAAACCACAGACTTTTATTTCATAATCATATAGTACTTATTACAATGTGGAAATTGCTAAGTGTAAAAAGGACGTAGCTGCTCAATGTTCCAGGTCGCTTGGTTTCTTCGTACTTGTCGTCAACCTTCCTTTTGCGCTTGCGACCTCGCTTCTTCTTGTATCCGTCTCGTGCGTCGACCAAGTAATAAGAACCATTGAGCAACACCTTACTGACCACAAAAGGTCCTTCCCAAGGCGGGGATAACTTATGCAAGCCCTTCTATCTTGGATTAGGCGGAGAACCAGGTCACCAACTCTAAAACTTCGTTGCCTCACCCTTCTGCTGTGATAACGCCTCAAACTTTGCTGATAGATGGCGGATCGTGCAAGGGCAACATCTCGTTCTTCATCAAGTAGGTCAAGGCCATCCTGTCTTGCATCTTCTGCGTCTTCCTGGACGTAGGCTTGAATTCTGGGAGAATCGTACATCATGTCGGTTGGCAACACTGCTTCTGCGCCATAGACTAAGAAGAAAGGAGTAAACTTGGTTGATCTGTTTGGAGTTGTGCGTAAACTCCAAAGGACAGACTGCAATTCATCCACCCAAGCCCCAGCCGCTCTGTGCAATGGTACTTCGAGACGTGGTTTGATTCCTTGTAGACTAAACCATTTGTACGCTCTACTTGACCGTTTGCCTGCGGATGCGCTACTGAGGCTAGATCTAGGCGGATACCATGCTTATAACAGTATTCCTCGACTTCGCCTTGCGACAAGTTAGTGCCATTGTCGGTGATGATGCTATGAGGCACCCCGAACCGAGAGATTATTCCCCACAGAAAGTTTGCGGCTGTGGCGCCGTCTAGCTTTTTGATAGGCTTAGCTTCAACCCATTTGGTGAACTTGTCTACAGCCACAAGTAAATGTGTGTAGCCACCAGGCGCCGTTTTAAACGGACCAACCATGTCCAAGCCCCAGACTGCGAAAGGCCATGTGATGGGTATTGTTTTAAGCTCTTGAGCCGGCATGTGTGATTGTCTGGCATAAAGTTGGCAGCCCCTGCATCTTTTAACAATGTCTTCTGCATCTTGCTTGGCTGTCAACCAATAGAAACCTTGTCGGAAGGCTTTTGAAACAAGGGCGCGTGAGGAAGCATGATGTCCACATACGCCGGCATGTATCTCATCCAACAGTTCTCTGCCTTCTTCGGGCGAAATGCAGCGTTGGTAAACACCAGTGGTGCTACGCTTGTACAATTCGCCTTTGATTATTGTAAATGCCTTGGCTCTTCTTATTATTTGCCTTTTCAAAACCTCATCATCCGGTAACTCCTGATTGATCAGGAAGTCCAAATATGGCGTCGTCCAATCCGGCTTTACCAAGTAGACGGCATAGCTAGCATATCAACTGGTTCTGCCGATTCTGGGTCAAGGAGGTCTGCTCCTTTAATTGACGGCTTGTGTAGGTGTTCCAGGAAAACATCTTTTGGTACCTTTTTGCGTTCAGACCCATTCTGGCAAGTGTATCTGCCGCCTCATTTTGAGCTCTTGGGATGTGGCGGACCTCGTAGCCTAGAAAACACTTGGCGAATTCGTCAACGGTAGCTCGATATGCCGCCATTGTTCGCTCTTTGTGTCCCAAGTACCACGTATCTGTTGCGCCACCAAGTCTGAATCTCCGTAGCAGAGGACACGCTGGACGCCAAGTTCCTTGGCAATGTGTAAACCATGAAGGAGAGCTTCGTATTCAGCAACATTATTAGTTGCCTTGAAGTGAATTTGTAACACATAACTAAGCTTGTCTCCTTGAGGGTTTCTTAAAACAATGCCAGCCCCCGAGCCCTGAAGCATTTTTGATCCATCAAAGTGCATGATCCAGTATGCATCTTCAGGGAGAGGTACTTCGTCCATGGCCTCCGTCCAATCTGCTACAAATCTGCTAAGGCTTGAGACTTAATGGCCGTTCTGGGTTATACAGATGTCGAAGGCGGCAAGTTCAATGCCCCATTTGGCAACGCGGCCTGTTGCATCTGTATTATTGATGATATCCCCCAGAGGTGCCTTGCTCACCACCGTTATTGAATGTTCCTGGAAATAGTGCCTTAACTTCCTGGCGGCGTAGAAAACACCGTAGACCAGCTTCTGGTAATGCGGATAACGCTGTTTTGAGGCGGAAAATACTTCACTGATGAAGTAAACCGGACGTTGTTCCGGCAAGTCTGAAATTTCCGTCTTGCGTTCCACAACCAGTACCACGCTAACAACCAAGTTAGTTGCGCATATAGAGCAGCATTGGTTCCTGCGAACGAGGAGCTGCCAAAATTGGAGCAGACGTTAACGCGTCCTTGAGTTGCTGCAAGGCGGCGTCTGCTTCGTCTGTCCACTCGAAGTTGTCGGATTTCTTCAGAAGCCGGTAGAGAGGCAGTGCCTTCTCACCAAGACGGCTAATGAAACGACTGACGGCAGCCGCCGAGCCGGCAAGTCGCTGCACGTCCTTCAGGTCCTTGGGCCTGGATATGTTGAGGATCGCTTTGATTTTTTCTGGATTCACTTCTATCCCTCGTTCGGAAACGATAAAGCCAAGCAATTTGCCGGCAGGAACCCCGAAGACGCATTTTTTCGGGTTGAGTTCATCCTATATACCCGGAGGCTATCAAAGGTTTCTCTCAAATCGTCAAGCAAATCTGCCTTCTTTCTTGACATGACGGCAATGTCGTCAACATAGACGTGAACATTGCGGCCAATTTGCTCGTGAAGGCATCTTTGCATACACCGCTGATACGTTGCGCCGGCATTTTTTAGACCGAAGGGCATCGTGATGTAGCAGAAGGTCCCATAGGGCGTAGTGAACGCTGTTTTGATTTGGTCGGATTCTCGCATTTTGATTTGGTGGTACCCGGAGTACGCATCCAAAAAGCACAGCAGCTCGGAGCCGGCTGTGGAGTCTATGACCTGATCTATACGAGGCAAAGCAAAGTGGTCCTTAGGACAGCACTTGTTCAAACCGGTATAATCAATGCACATTCTCATTTCCTTATTAGGTTTTGGAACCATTACAGGATTTGCCAACCAATCAGTGTGTACTACCTCCCTAATGAACTTGGCTTCTTGCAACTTGATGATCTCCTTCCCTATTGCTGTCCGCTTCTTCTCACCGTAGCGCTTATTCCTTGCTTCACTGGTTTGGCTCCTTCGTAGACGTTAAGAGAGTGCTCGGCAAGTTCCCTCGGGACACCTGGCATGTCAGCTGATGACCATGCAAAGATGTCCTGATTCTCACGGAGGAACCTGACGAGCGCGCTTTCCTATTTGTCGTCCAAGCCAGCCCCTATGGTGACTTGCTTGGAGCTGTCACCTGGGACCAGATCCGCCTTCTTTGTGTCTTCGGACGCCTTGAAAGTGTTCTTTTGCTCAGCGGTCTTTACATGCTCCGGCAACTGTGACGTATCGAGCTCTTTCTTCAACATGGCTAACTCCTCTGCGTGGAGGACTGCCTCAGCGAAGGCGGCGTTGCCACGCTCACACTCCTTTGCTTTCTTGAAGTTGCCACTGATGGTAATTGTACCATTGGGTCCCGGCATCTTCAGCTTGCTGTATATGTAACACGGGCGAGCCATGAATTTGGCGAAAGCTGGCCGTCCAAAAATGGCGTGGTAGGCACTTTTGAAGGGGACTACTTCGAACCTGAGATACTCCGAGCGGTAGTTTGTCTCAGGCCCAAAAGTAACCTCCAATCTGATGCTTCCCATTGACTTGGCTTGCTTTCCCGGAACAATGCCATGAAACTTGACTTGCTATAGTCAAGCTGGCTTTCCGACAAGTTCATGCGCTTCAGAGTGTCCGCGTAGATGATGTTGAGGCTGCTGCCGCCATCCATCAACACCTTGGTGAGCCTGAAGTTATCGACAATTGGGTCGACGACAAGGGCGTATTTGCCGGGGTGAGGAACGTGATCTGGATGATCATCTCTATCCCAAGTTATTGGCTCCTCTGACCAGTCTAGATACTGGGGAACGTCTGGTACTGTGGCGTTTAGCTCGCGCATCTCCGCCTTTTCTTCTTTTGCCGAAGGAGTGCCCAGGAAGCACACCAATTGGCCATGTACCTTGGGATATTTCCTTTCTTTGCGCATCAGCTTGGGTTCCTCATCCTCGACATGGACATGCCCCATCATCGTCTTCCTTCTTTGTCTTCTCAGCCTTTTTGCTCTTTTTTGATTTCCAGCCAACCTCGGGGTCCTTCTTGAAGTCCTCCATGAACCGGCATTCCCCTAATGTGTGGTTGACTTTGCCTAAGGACGCGTGGATTGGGCAGGCAAGGCTTTCGCCTGATCGTACGTCAGGCGCTGCTTGCTGGAGCCGCCATCTTTACCCTTTCCTTTCCACTTGCGGTTGCCGCCTTTGCCTTCGAAGGCGGCGGCGACCTCGTTTGATGGTCCGGCTTTGTCATCCTGGGGAGCCTTGCGTTTGTGACTTGCTCGCCTGTTTGGCGCCATATCATGTGCGCCATCTCCATCGCGTGCATCATCATCCGCCTGTGCGTACATGGCTGCTACTTCGAGCATGACTCCGAGATCCTTGACTTGCATGCGTACGAGCTTATGTCTGAGACTTGAGCCCTTCAGGAGGCCTGTGGTGAAGGCATGGATTGCTTGATTGTCGTCTACGTTCTCGCAGCTTGCCTTTGTTTGAATCCACCTTGCCAAGAAGCTTGTAGCTGTTTCATCTGGCTTTTGCACGCAACGAACCAAATCTGTGTATGTATTGGGTCGCTTGTACGTGCCTTGGAAGTGCTGCGTGAACACCTTTTCCATGTCATGCCAGCTATGAATGCTTTTCTCCGGCAAGTTTTCGATCCAGCTTCGGGCTGTCCCCTCCAGCATGAGGGGAAGGAAGCGTGCGCGACGAGGCCATTGCCTCCGGCAATTTCAACTGCCAGCGCGTAGTCCGACAACCATGAGTTTGGCTTGTCCGCTCCATTGTACCTTTGATGAGTTTTTGACACTGATGTCATGTCTCTGGGTACTTGAACGTTGCGGATGGCTGGGCCAAAGCACTCAGGTCCTAGATAGGCATCTTGCTTTCCAGCCTTGATGTCATTGAGACGATGTCTCGCGTCTTGCGGACTGAGCTGTTTGCCAGATCTATCAGCATGGGCTCGTCCTGCGCTGCCCGGCTGTGCCTAGGCTCATTGTTGTGTCCCCGGCTTCCGCCTTCGTGCCTGGGCACTGGTGGTGGGGACTGTGTGCGGTCCCTGCTTCTTCTTGGCGGCGGGGCATCGTCGCGGTTGCCGCCACTCCTTGGCGGCTGCTTGCTGCCCCTGCTTCCGCCTTCATCCCGCCTAGGCGGTGGAGGTGAGGCCTTGCGCCTGTTGCCGGTCCTGGATGCCTCATCACGCTGCCTTGGGAGGTGGTGATTTGCGTGGGTCTTTCTCCTTGTCCTTCCCTTTTCCGTGGCTACTGGAGCCGGACGGATCTTCTGGGTTGCCACCGGCCGCAGCTTTGCAAGCGTTGGATTTTGATTCCAACTTTCCTCCCCTTGCGTCCGCCATGTCGGCGCGAGAATCAGCACGGGCCTGCTGCTCTAGAGCTTTGTGAGCAAGGATCGATGCGTAGTAGATCTTCTCGTCCTTGTCATAGTCATCATTGTTGAGGATGTCCAAGGCGGCTGCAGTGTTGAGGACAGGGTTGCGAGGATGACGTCCCCGTTCTTGTCCTTACGCTGCGGCGCTGTAGCCCACTCGAAACCAAGCTTTTGGGCAGGGGATTTGAAGGTGTCATGATCCCTGCCTTTCCTACCTTCTTCTCCGCCACTTGTCCTGCCGGCTTGGGCAATGGGGTGGTGGTGAAAAGATTGCGCTTGGGGTCGCACTTGGCGTTATCTTGGCGTTTTCCTCCTTGGCTTCGTCGAGGAGGCTCTGGACCTCTGCTTGCTTGCTTTTGAGGTACTCAGTTTGCTCCACCAAGGTGTTCCGAAGTTTCTCCAAATCAGCCGGATTGGTTTTGTCGTTTACCGGCGTGTGAAGA
Organism: Poa pratensis; assembly: GCA_947311845.1. Classification (NCBI taxonomy): domain Eukaryota; kingdom Viridiplantae; phylum Streptophyta; class Magnoliopsida; order Poales; family Poaceae; genus Poa; species Poa pratensis. Next base: position 4,693,912 of record CAMZMU010000036.1, on the reverse strand, counting down.
ACTTCCGCCAGAGCCGCCATGCTTCCTATCTTGCTGGGCTCGCCCTTCTCCAGAATTTTCTTCTTTGGAGCCCCAGGAGGCTCTGGAAACTGTGGATCGGTTGCCGGGGTCCCCAGGTTGGCGGCGTCAGTTGCCGCCTTCTCTGAGCTGCACCGGTGACATCCGCCACAAAAACCTGCTGCATGTTGACGGAAGAGCCCGTAGCCGCCTCAGATGGCGGAGGATCAGGTGTAACAAAACACTGCTTGACCCGTTGCTCGAACATGCTGGCAGAATCTTCTTCGGAATCAGAATCTACGTTGACGTGAACGGTAGATCTGGATCCGGCATCCGACATCGCATCATCCTGGAGTGCAGGAAGAATAGATTCGGGATCTTGACTGTTGGGCTGGGAGTCTGATCCCAGTCCCGTCATGCCGACAAAGTGTAGATCTGAATCTGCGGACTCCTCAGAGGAGGCAAACTCAGATCCGTCTTGATTGTAGGGCGGGTGGGATGGCGAATAAATTCGCGGCAACCCATACGCCTCAGAAGTGTAGCCGATGAACACATCGACGCCGCCAAACGGCACAACTCCGCATCCGACAATGTAGTCGTCTGCGGGGATGTAGGACTCGTCGCAGCTGATGTAGTGGTTGTCGCCGTAGCGAACAGCGCGGCCGACGGCGATTGTTTCGCCGATGCCGCCAAGAGTTCCCGCCTGGAACGTGACGCCTGACGCCTTAGGCCCCACGGTGGGCGCCAACTGTCGTCGTATCGGCATCTTGGATAGGAGACGGGGTCCTGCTAGCCGAGGGTGAACGTAGGGCAAGAAGGTGGACGTCGTCAAGGTCGGGATTGTACACGGCGGTTTACCCAGCTTCAGGCACCACGGCGGTGGCGGTGCCCTACGTGCTGCTATAACTCACTATAAGGCAATATCGCCGTGAACAGGTTACAATGAGTTGGTTGTATTGAAGATGTTGCCCTAAAGGCGTCCCGAGGTCCAGCTTATATAGGCGGCTGGACCTAGGGTTACAAGGTGATTACGTATCCAGCAAGTATACGGAGTCCTAAACCTAGCCGGCAAGTATGCCGCCTTCCGTCTTGGTCTTGGTGGCTTCATGGGCTTCAGTCTTGGGCCTCCTCCTTGCCGGCATCCGCCTTCCTTGGTCGTCAGCTATCTGGGCCGCCCGGTAGGCAAAGCCTTCACCACCACTGCGGGCCACCCTGGACTAGCCGGATTGATCCATGCTGGTGATACCCCTAGTAGGTATATCCCCAACACTATGCACCATTAACAATGTACCATATCAGAGTTGTAAAACAATCAGTACCCTGACAACAATATGTCATGTTTTCTGCAGGAAAAATTTCGGTTCAGAGTGCTATTAACTACTCACACCCATCGAAGAATTTCCTTCCAATCACTCCATCTATAAAATCTTGATCCCATTGCTTCCCAAATCTTAAAAGTATTTGCAGGCAGCCTAATTAATGTAGGATGGTGTTCAGAAATCGCTCATCTCACTCTGCCTCACTTCCAGTACCATATCTAGGCATCTCAGGACAACGTAGCACGGCGGGGGATACTGATTACGTTCATAGGCGGCACACGTACCGTGTGGAGGTGCTTGACGAGGGAACCCGAGGAGAGGACGCGGGCGAGGCGGCCGATGAGCTCGGAGGCGGCAGGGGCGCCCACGGCGGATGCGAGGTCGGCGGCGAGGTCGGACGCCTGGGTGGCGAGTGCGTCGTCTCGGCGGGCGGCGGCGCCGGTGAGGGCCTCGACTAGAGGCGCCGCGAGGAGGTGGAGGTGGGCGGGGTCAGGGTCGGGGGCGGAGGAGGCGTGGCTGGGTAGGCCAACGCGCGGTGGGAGCGGCGTGGGGTGGGGACGGTGCTGCGGCGGCGGGGACGGCGCTGGTTGGGGGACGGCGCTGCGCGCGGGGTGGGGTACGGCGCTGCGGCGCAGGGCGGAGGAGGCTCGATGCGGGGGAGGCGCGGGCAGCGTGGGGTGGCCGACGCTGCGGCGCGGGTGGGGGACGGCGCTGCGGCGGCGGCCGGTGTGCGTGTGTGCGTGTGCGGGGTCGGGTGAGGTGAGTGGTGTGTGTGAGTAATGCGGCCTGTCTGAACCCTATCCGTTCAGACAACCTTTGCCGTGAGCGTGTTGGCGTGGCGCACGGCAAAGAATTCCTTTGCCGTGTGGATGTAAGCGTGGCTCACGGCAAAGACGGCCTTTTGCCGTGTGCTGAAGGTGCAAAGTACACGGCAAAGACTGGTTTTCATTTTTTTTTCTATTTGTTTTTTCTTGTAATTGGTTTCCTTCTTTACTATTTTTGTGGACTGTTTATTAGTATTAGTTAATACATTAATTATCTATATGTTGTTTATGAACCAAGATACAGCTCCGAGGTGCGACCCGCTTCACCGACCCCTCTATCTCCGTAGTAAGTTCCGACACTTAGAGGTGAAAACTCCCGTTTCGGGTGCCGGGGATGGAATCATGCGACGGAACACATGAAATCTTGGTTCCCCATGGTCCTATGTACCTACCTAACACAGCCAAGCTAAAAAGTTCATGCATCTACCCCCTCTCGGCGCCGGTCAAAGGGGTGTAGGGTTTCGCCGTAGCGGGGCTCCGGAACGTCGGAATCCCACCAAAACTAGCATGGGTCCCTAATATATGTATAAGTGTGTGTGGTAGGTTGTTGGGAACCAAGATACAGCTCCGAGGTGCGACCCGCTTCACCGACCCCGCTATCTCCGTAGTAAGTTCCGACACTTAGAGGTGAAAACTCCCGTTTCGGGTGCCGGGGATGGAATCATGCGACGGAACACATGAAATCTTGGTTCCCCATGATCCTATGTACCTACCTAACACAACCTAGCAAAAAGTTCATGTGCCTACCCCCTCTCGGCGCCGGTCAAAGGGGTAGATCGACAGGTTTGACTTTTTTCGGGGGTGTAGGGTTTCGCCGTAGTGGGGCTCCGGAGCGTCGGATTCCCACCAAAACTAGCATGGGTCCCTATATATGTATAAGAGTGTGTTGGTAGGTTGTGGGAACCAAGATCACGGCAAATCAACACAAGATTCCATTCGGTTCGCCCGAAAGAGGAGTTTTCACCTCTAAGTGCAGAAACTCACTAGAGAGAAAGTGCAGTCGGTGAAGCCGGTCACACCTAGGAGTAGGATATTGCACATTTACAACACCCAACACACTTGTATACATATGGTATGGCACAACCTAGGTTTGGGTGGGGTTCCGACGCTCCGGGCCCCGCTTCGGCGAAACTCTGAATCCGCTGGAAAAACCCTAACGTTTTCGTCTACCCCCATAGACGTGCGTCGAAAGTAAGGATGGCAATGGGGCGGGTTCGGGCGGATATACCAAAACCAAATCCAAATCCAAATCCATCAACATCCTTATGGCCTGCCCACGAAATTATCCACGGGCATGGATGTCGCCCCATATCCAAACCCGTCGGATATCCGGATATCCATGGATATCCACGAGTAATGCATCGAAATATAAAATCAACAATATTTCAACCACAAAGTACTTAAAATATGTAGAATCTCAAACAATCACACCACGAAACATAATCATATCAATCTCACGAAACATAGCCAAGACTTCTTATTACAAATTTCCAACGCAATAATTCATGCATTTAAAAGATTTAGTAAAAGATAGCAGAAATACATGTCTCACTGACATATGGGTCCCACATGTGAGTCGGGTATCCATTGGATATTCGTGGAGTAAAATCTCTGCCCGTGCCCACCCCACGAGTTAGTGGATATCCGCCCATGAAATCCATGGGCAAAAACTTCCCTCTAAACCCTCATCCACCGGGCCGGATATCCATGGATACCCGACTCCATGGATAAAATTGCCATCCTTAGTCGAAAGGGGGTAGGCCAGTGGACTTTTTTGCTTGGTTGTGTTAGGTTAGGCCATAGGAACATGAGAAACCAAAGTCTACCCCAAATCAACACAAGATTCCATCCGGTTCGCCCGAAAGGGGAGTTTTCACCTCTAAGTGCAGAAACTCACTAGAGAGAAAGTGCAGTCGGTGAAGCCGGTCACACCTAGGAGTAGGATATTGCACATTTACAACACCCAACACACTTGTATACATATGGTATGGCACAACCTAGGTTTGGGTGGGGTTCCGACGCTCCGGGGCCCCGCTTCGGCGAAACCCTGAATCCGCTGGAAAAACACTAACGTTTTCGTCTACCCCCATAGACGTGCGTCGAAAGGGGTAGGCCAGTGGAGTTTTTTGCTTGGTTGTGTTAGGTTAGGCCATAGGAACATGAGAAACCAAATCTCTACCCAAATCAACACAAGATTCCATCCGGTTCGCCCGAAAGGTGAGTTTTCACCTCTAAGTGCAGAAACTCAATAGAGAGAAAGTGCAGTCGGTGAAGCCGGTCACACATAGTAGGATATTGCATATTTACAACACCCAACACACTTGTACACATATGGTATGGCACAACCTAGGTTTGGGTGGGGTTCCGACGCTCCGGGGCCCCGCTTCGGCGAAACCCTGAATTCGCTGGAAAAACCCTAACGTTTTCGTCTACCCCCATAGACGTGCGTCGAAAGGGGGTAGGCCAGGGACTGTTTTGCTTGGTTGTGTTAGGTTAGGCCATAGGAACATGAGAAACCAAAGTCTACCCCAAATCAACACAAGATTCCATCCGGTTCGCCCGAAAGAGGAGTTTTCACCTCTAAGTGTAGAAACTCACTAGAGAGAAAGTGAAGTCGGTGAAGCCGGTCACACCTAGGAGTAGGATATTGCACATTTACAACACCCAACACACTTGTATACATATGTTATGGCACACACTTGGTTTGGGTGGGGTTCCGACGCTCCGGGGCCCCGTTTCGGCGAAACCCTGAATCCGCTGGAAAAACCCTAACGTTTTCGTCTACCCCCATAGACGTGCGTCGAAAGGGGGTAGGCCAGGGGACTTTTTTGCTTGGTTGTGTTAGGTTAGGCCATAGGAACATGAGAAACCAAAATCTACCCCAAATCAACACAAGATTCCATCCGGTTCGCCCGAAAGGGGAGTTTTCACCTCTAAGTGCAGAAACTCACTAGAGAGAAAGTGAAGTCGGTGAAGCCGGTCACACCTAGGAGTAGGATATTGCACATTTACAACACCCAACACACTTGTATACATATGGTATGGCACACACTTGGTTTGGGTGGGGTTCCGACGCTCCGGGGCCCCGCTTCGGCGAAACCCTGAATCCGTTGGAAAAACCCTAACGTTTTCGTCTACCCCTTTCAACAGCGTCGAAAGGGGGTAGGCCAGTGGAATTTTTTGCTTGGTTGTGTTAGGTAAGGACATAGGAACATGGAAAACCAACTAGGATCAGAGGTTCTCACAAGATTGCCCCGGTTCCCCCGAAACGGGAGATTTCACCTATAAGTCTTGAAAGTTAGTGGAGAGAGAGTGCGGCGGTGAAGACGGTCAAACACCGGAGTAAATTCTTGCACTTCCAAAACGCCCAACACACTTGTACACACATATTATGCCACAACCTAGGTTTGGGTGGGTTTCCGACGCTCAGGGGCTCCGACTCGGCGAAAACCCAGATCCGCTGGAAAAACCCTAACGTTTTCGTCTACCCCCTTCAACGGCGTCGAAAGGGGTAGGCCAGTGGACTTTTTGCTTGGTTGTGTTAGGTAAGGACATAGGAACATGGAAAACCAACTAGGATCACAGGTTCTCACAAGATTTCTCCCGGTTCCCCCGAAACGGGAGTTTTCACCTATAAGTCTTGAAAGTTAGTTGAGAGAGAGTTCGGCCGGTGAAGACGGTCACACACCGGAGTAAATTCTTGCACTTCCAAAACACCCAACACACTTGTACACACATATTATGCCACAACCTAGTTGGGTGGGTTTCCGACGCTCCGGGGCTCCGACTCGGCGAAAACCCAGATCCGCTGGAAAAACCCTAACGTTTTTATCTACCCCCTTCAACGGCGTCGAAAGGGGGTAGGCCAGTGGAATTTTTTGCTTGGTTGTGTTAGGTAAGGACATAGGAACATGGAAAACCAACTAGGATCACAGGTTCTCACAAGATTGCCCCCGGTTCCCCCGAAACGGGAGATTTCACCTATAAGTCTTGAAAGTTAGTGGAGAGAGAGTGCGCCCGGTGAAGACGGTCACACACCGGAGTAAATTCTTGCACTTCCAAACACCCAACACACTTGTACACACATATTATGGCACAACCTAGGTTTGGGTAGGTTTCCGACGTTCCGGGGCTCCGACTCGACGAAACCATAGAAACGGGGGTAGACGACGCCTCACACGTTAGGTTCTCTAATTTCGGGGTTTCGATCGGCACATATGCGGCCCACACCGGAGGGTTTATATATATTTTCGAGAAACATATTAAGTGAAGTAAATGAATGTACTAGAAGACTTAACAAAGTAAATAAACAAAGCAAAGAATAAAAATTGAAATCACACTCTTTGCCGTGACATGATAAAGAAGGAACACGGCAAAGGCATTGTTTGCCGTGATGCCTCTCTGGTGTTGCACGGCAAATCTTTTGCCGCCAAATTATTTAGTGCGCGGGAAATTTTGTCCACTCTCTGCCGTGCGTTTTTCTAGAAGCGCACGGCAAAGAGGTTTTCCGCCAGTGCAAATATATTCCCGCGAAATATTGGCGACGGCGGCAGAGTTTGGGATCCTGGTCAACATGTGTGCCGTGCATGTATACCAAGGATCACGGCAATGCTTTCTATGCGTGCAATGTTTCGTTGCCGTGCGTCGTTTTTTAGTATGCCGTGTTTTGTTACTTTGCCGTGATTCTTTTGTGGCCTACACGGCAAAGTATTATTTGCCGTGTTCCGAGTTCTGGAGGCTCACGGCAGAGACCTAGCTGCACGGCAAATTTCGATTTTCCCGTAGTGTATGGGTTTCCCTCGTAGCCCTTTGTTCAGTTGCAATTGGTGGATTCGACGCACTCGCTGTGGTCGCTAACGCAGGTGCTGTTGGCCTGCTGGGACAGCTGGGCGCACGACAGGGAGACGGTGGAGTTGATGTTGCTGTCCCGGATGGCCCAGTCGAGCCGCAGCGGCAAGCTGGTGTGCTTCTCCATATGAAGGTCGGCTGCCCGGAACGTGTAACTGCCCTTCTCCACGATGAAGGCGTAGTCGCAGGGGCTGAACTCCTTGCCGACGCGCGACCTGGTTTCGAACTTCATCAGGTTGTCGCCGAGGCCCGGCGGGATGTCGACGTGCAGCAGCCGACGCCGGCGCATGCGCCGTCCTGCGTGCTTCGGGAGTCGTTGCAGTAGGTCGTGCACCGCTGTAGAAGGTGTACATGGCGCTCAGGGGGTCGTTGCAGTAGGTTGTGCACCAGCTCATGGTGTAGACGAAGGTGTTGCAGCCGAGGACGAAGAGCCCGTTGTGGGTGTTGGAGATGCGGTACACGTTGTCCATGTTGAAGTTCACGCCGCCGTCCAGGGACTCCGTGGCGTTGCCGGCGGAGTTGTAGCACATCCACGCCACGGGCAGCATCACCCTGGCCTCCGGCCGCGGCATCACGAGCAGGTTCAGCACCCGTACCACCCCGGTGGAGGCCGGCAGGACCGGCGTGGTGTTGTTGAGACATGTGATCTCGAAGCCCGAGCGAAAGCAGCCGGTGCCGATGCCGAACGGGTAGGGGATGTCGACTATGCCGCAGCTCTCCTGGCAGTCTGGCCTCACGGTGAGGAGGCTCTCGCCGGTGGCCGCAACAAGCAGAGCTGGCAGAAAGAATGCAGTCGCCACCGATAGTCTGCCCATTTTCCAGAATGACAATTTAGAGGGAAGAGCATACGGTTCCATTACTTATATATAATTGCACTCCAGGTATTTATTAACGCAGTGAGAACCTCACTGAAATTTCAGTATATGGTTAGAGCAAGTACAATAAGCTTATGTAAGCGGGTTATAAGGATTAAAATAATATTTATCGGATGACATGGAGGAGAGAGAAGGGGAGTGAACTCTCATGCAAGAGACAGTTCTAGCACGTGCTAAAAGCCGAGAAAATGTGTATAAGGAGAACAACGGGGAGGTGCTGCCGAAATTTTGTCTCGGATCAAGGCGGAGCATGGAGAACGTTACCCAATCTACACATTCTCGGGCTGTCCAAAAACGTGGACAATCCGAAAGAGTTACGGTTATAAATATGCAAAGACGGACAATCATGCATATTTATAAATTTGTAACCCTTCCGGACGGGAGACGCCTAGGGTTACGCGACTTGCACGGTGATCTAGACAAAAAAAACTACGTAGTAAGATTACAAGAGAAGCGAAAAATGTATACCCTTGAAGCGTGAGCAATCGCCGAAGAAGGTCGGGTAAACTAGGGCGACGGAGCAAGTTCACCGAGGCAGCCCCTACTGAGCTGGAGAACAAGCCCAGCAACAATGCGCCCGGTGGTGGTGCTGGAGGTGGCGGAACCTACTGCAACTGAAAAAGCACTTCTGATCATCCCTCTATTTTTCCTAATAAGCAACTAAAATTTACAGACTAACCTAATAGCTAAATGCCCATGCGTTGCAACGGGTAGAGAATGTCGGAGGATTTTTTTAAGGAAGAGCGCGCGATTTCACTGCAAGTGAACAGCCAGATACTGCAACGAACACTAATAATTACTCAACTTGCGTGGAATTGTAGAATGATTTGAAGTCATAAATGGCCAGAGCAGCCAAATGAGAAATTAATGGACTATAGTACTTCAACAACATCAAGGACCAAACTAGCTTACAAGGAAGCTTCAAACACGTTCGCAACGACCATCACGTCAACACTCTACGATGCCATAATCTCCAGCAAGGACAAGAAAACGAGTGAAATGTACAAGGTACAGAGGAATTGACCACCCACCTAGACAACGTGGCCAACTCCCTTACATATTTCAGCGATGTCTTCCTAGTCTCCCTAGTTTAATCATTACTATCCTAATTCCAATTTGCCTCCTTTGTTTATTGTTATCTGTACCTATCATGCTAGTTAGCGATAACTACATGTACCGGGGTTTTCTAGCATAGTAGCATTGAGAAGAACAAACGCGCCGAAGGTATATTTGCTTTGCAACAATGCAGCAAAACTCGGACTTGACAGCAAAACTTGTCTTTTCACAACTTGACAGCAAAACTTGTCTTTTCACAACTGACGTAAAAAGCATACATACTGAAAAAAAAAACCTAGCATCATTTTTATACTAGGTAATGTCGAATCTATCTGGCTGATACTCCTCTATTTTCCCATTTTATTCAATTTCATACGGAAATGCCCCATATCGAACTCCAAGTTCTTGAATCCTGAACGGATACCCGAAATTACCCAGTTCATGATTCAGCGGATAGCACCGTCAAACTACGGAAGTCAGTTGATCCTCCTCTATTTCCTATTTTATCTAAGTTCATACTAAATGTCCGATATTGAACTTCAAGTTCCTGAATTCTGACATCGAATTGATACGCGAAATTAGCCGATACACTGTCAAACTACGCAATTCAGTTCACGATTCATTCAGCTCATAGGCTCAAATCAGTTGGGACAGCCAAAAAAATCCATTTTGAGGGGTGGCTCTTGGGAGATACGAACGGTCGGTACCTTGCAGGGCGATGCACTCGCTCTCGAGGCGGTCGCCGAATCCGAGCACGTAGTTGGGGTCGTGCAGGGAGCGGAGCACGTACTGCTTCCTGCCGCCGACCGGGTGGGGCAGGATGCAGGCCTGCAGGTCCCTGCCGCCGCGGACGCGCACCGTCGCGGAGCGGTGGAGAGCACGGGGTGGCGGCTGGCGACGGGAGCGCGAGGAGGTTGGGGCGGATGGGGCGAATCGGCCGCCGGAGGAGGGCGGCGCCGCCGTAGGCCGGAGATCGAGCAATGGCGAGGACGGGGAGCACGGGGTGGCGGCGGCGAGCGTGTGGTTGGGGTCGGGAAGGTTTGGTCGAGCTGTGGCCCAAGCGTGGCCCGCGAGTAAGGAAAACAACATGATCTAAACGTATGCCGACGGCCTTTTTGGTTCAGCCGTCGCATACATAATTTTTTTTTTTGAGAATTATATTTTTCTTTTTAAAGTAATAATATAAGTTAGTCAAAATTCTTACTAGTAGTATAAAATAATATTAGTAAAAAAATCCCAAAACACTCTGGATTCCAACGCTCCGGAGGTCATTTTCCGATGAAACCCTAGCCCGTAGGTAAAAGTCAAACTTGGCAGTCTACCCCCTTGACCGACGTCGAGAGGGGTTGACAATGGACTTTTTCTTGGTTGTGTTAGAGTAGTACGTAGGAGCATGGAGAACCAATATCTTATGTGATTCGTCGCATGATTCCATCCGGTGGACCCGTAGCGGGGTTTTTCACCTCTAAGTGCAAACCTTAACTAGGGAGCAAGCGGTGTCGGTGAAGCGGGTCACAACCGGAGTTGGGTCTTGCCTCCCACCACCTACCATAACAATATTACACATGTACTAGGGGCCCATGCAAGGTTAGGTGGGATTCCGACGCTCTGGAGGTCATTTTCCTGCGAAACCCTAGCCCCGTGGAAAAAGTCAAACTTGGCCGTCTACCCCCTAGATTTCTCCGTACGAGGGTTGACCAATGGACTTTCTTGCTTGGTTGTGTTAGGGTAGTACGTAGGAGCATGGAGAACCAATATATTTGTGATTCGTCGCATGATTCCATCCGGTGAACCCGTAGCGGGGGTTTTCACCTATAAGTGCAGAACTTTACTAGGGATCAAGCGGTGTCGGTGAAGCGGGTCACACACGGAGTTGGGTCTTGCCTCCCACCACCTACCACAACAATATTACACATGTACTAGGGGCCCATGCAAGGTTAGGTGGGATTCCGACGCCCCGGAGGTCATTTTCCTGCGAAACCCTAGCCCCGCTGGAAAAAGTCAAACTTGGCCTTCTACCCCCTAGATTTCTCCGTACGAGGGTTGACCAATGGACTTTCTTGCTTGGTGTGTTAGGGTAGTACGTAGGAGCATGGAGAACCAATATCTTTTTGATTCGTCGCATGATTCCATCCGGTGAACCCGTAGCGGGGGTTTTCACCTATAAGTGCAGAACTTTACTAGGGAGCAAGCGGTGTCGGTGAAGCGGGTCACACACCGGAGTTGGGTCTTGCCTCCCACCACCTACCACAACAATATTACACATGTAATAGGGGCCCATGCAAGGTTAGGTGGGATTCCGACGCCCCGGAGGTCATTTTCCTGCGAAACCCTAGCCCCGCTGGAAAAAGTCAAACTTGGCCGTCTACCCCCCAGATTTCTCCGTACGAGGGTTGACCAATGGACTTTCTTGCTTGGTTGTTTAGGGTAGTACGTAGGAGCATGGAGAACCAATATATTTTGTGATTCGTCGCATGATTCCATCCGGTGAACCCGTAGCGGGGGTTTTCACCTATAAGTGCAGAACTTTACTAGGGATCAAGCGGTGTCGGTGAAGCGGGTCACACACCGGAGTTGGGTCTTGCCTCCCACCACCTACCACAACAATATTACACATGTACTAGGGGCCCATGCAAGGTTAGGTGGGATTCCGACGCCCCGGAGGTCATTTTCCTGCGAAACCCTAGCCCCGCTGGAAAAAGTCAAACTTGGCCGTCTACCCCCCTAGATTTCTCCGTACGAGGGTTGACCAATGGACTTCTTTCTTGGTTGTGTTAGGGTAGTACGTAGGAGCATGGAGAACCAATATCTTATGTGATTCGTCGCATGATTCCATCCGGTGAACCCGTAGCGGGGTTTTCACCTATAAGTGCAGAACTTTACTAGGGATCAAGCGGTGTCGGTGAAGCGGGTCACACACCGGAGTTGGGTCTTGCCTCCCACCACCTACCACAACAATATTACACATGTACTAGGGGCCCATGCAAGGTTAGGTGGGATTCCGACGCTCCGGAGGTCATTTTCCTGCGAAACCCTAGCCCCGCTGGAAAAAGTCAAACTTGGCCTTCTACCCCCCTAGATTTCTCCGTACGAGGGTTGACCAATGGACTTTCTTGCTTGGTTGTGTTAGGGTAGTACGTAGGAGCATGGAGAACCAATATCTTTTGTGATTCGTCGCATGATTCCATCCGGTGAACCCGTAGCGGGGGTTTTCACCTATAAGTGCAGAACTTTACTAGGGAGCAAGCGGTGTCGGTGAAGCGGGTCACACACCGGAGTTGGGTCTTGCCTCCCACCACCTACCACAACAATATTACACATGTAATAGGGGCCCATGCAAGGTTAGGTGGGATTCCGACGCCCCGGAGGTCATTTTCCTGCGAAACCCTAGCCCCGCTGGAAAAAGTCAAACTTGGCCGTCTACCCCCCTAGATTTCTCCGTACGAGGGTTGACCAATGGACTTTCTTGCTTGGTTGTTTAGGGTAGTACGTAGGAGCATGGAGAACCAATATATTTTGTGATTCGTCGCATGATTCCATCCGGTGAACCCGTAGCGGGGGTTTTCACCTATAAGTGCAGAACTTTACTAGGGATCAAGCGGTGTCGGTGAAGCGGGTCACACACCGGAGTTGGGTCTTGCCTCCCACCACCTACCACAACAATATTACACATGTACTAGGGGCCCATGCAAGGTTAGGTGGGATTCCGACGCCCCGGAGGTCATTTTCCTGCGAAACCCTAGCCCCGTGGAAAAAGTCAAACTTGGCCGTCTACCCCCCTAGATTTCTCCGTACGAGGGTTGACCAATGGACTTTCTTGCTTGGTTGTGTTAGGGTAGTACGTAGGAGCATGGAGAACCAATATCTTTGTGATTCGTCGCATGATTCCATCCGGTGAACCCGTAGCGGGGGTTTTCACCTATAAGTGCAGAACTTTACTAGGGATCAAGCGGTGTCGGTGAAGCGGGTCACACACCGGAGTTGGGTCTTGCCTCCCACCACCTACCACAACAATATTACACATGTACTAGGGGCCCATGCAAGGTTAGGTGGGATTCCGACGCCCGGAGGTCATTTTCCTGCGAAACCCTAGCCCCGCTGGAAAAAGTCAAACTTGGCCTTCTACCCCCCTAGATTTCTCCGTACGAGGGTTGACCAATGGACTTTCTTGCTTGGTTGTGTTAGGGTAGTACGTAGGAGCATGGAGAACCAATATCTTTGTGATTCGTCGCATGATTCCATCCGGTGAACCCGTAGCGGGGGTTTTCACCTATAAGTGCAGAACTTTACTAGGGATCAAGCGGTGTCGGTGAAGCGGGTCACACACCGGAGTTGGGTCTTGCCTCCCACCACCTACCACAACAATATTACACATGTACTAGGGGCCCATGCAAGGTTAGGTGGGATTCCGACGCCCGGAGGTCATTTTCCTGCGAAACCCTAGCCCCGCTGGAAAAAGTCAAACTTGGCCTCTACCCCCCTAGATTTCTCCGTACGAGGGTTGACCAATGGACTTTCTTGCTTGGTTGTGTTAGGGTAGTACGTAGGAGCATGGAGAACCAATATCTTTGTGATTCGTCGCATGATTCCATCCGGTGAACCCGTAGCGGGGGTTTTCACCTATAAGTGCAGAACTTTACTAGGGAGCAAGCGGTGTCGGTGAAGCGGGTCACACACCGGAGTTGGGTCTTGCCTCCCACCACCTACCACAACAATATTACACATGTACTAGGGGCCCATGCAAGGTTAGGTGGGATTCCGACGCCCCGGAGGTCATTTTCCTGCGAAACCCTAGCCCCGCTGGAAAAAGTCAAACTTGGCCGTCTACCCCCTAGATTTCTCCGTACGAGGGTTGACCAATGGACTTTCTTGCTTGGTTGTGTTAGGGTAGTACGTAGGAGCATGGAGAACCAATATATTTTGTGATTCGTCGCATGATTCCATCCGGTGAACCCGTAGCGGGGTTTTCACCTATAAGTGCAGAACTTTACTAGGGATCAAGCGGTGTCGGTGAAGCGGGTCACACACCGGAGTTGGGTCTTGCCTCCCACCACCTACCACAACAATATTACACATGTACTAGGGGCCCATGCAAGGTTAGGTGGGATTCCGACGCCCCGGAGGTCATTTTCCTGCGAAACCCTAGCCCCGCTGGAAAAAGTCAAACTTGGCCGTCTACCCCCCTAGATTTCTCCGTACGAGGGTTGACCAATGGACTTTCTTGCTTGGTTGTGTTAGGGTAGTACGTAGGAGCATGGAGAACCAATATCTTATGTGATTCGTCGCATGATTCCATCCGGTGAACCCGTAGCGGGGGTTTTCACCTATAAGTGCAGAACTTTACTAGGGATCAAGCGGTGTCGGTGAAGCGGGTCACACACCGGAGTTGGGTCTTGCCTCCCACCACCTACCACAACAATATTACACATGTACTAGGGGCCCATGCAAGGTTAGGTGGGATTCCGACGCCCCGGAGGTCATTTTCCTGCGAAACCCTAGCCCCGCTGGAAAAAGTCAAACTTGGCCGTCTACCCCCTAGATTTCTCCGTACGAGGGTTGACCAATGGACTTTCTTGCTTGGTTGTGTTAGGGTAGTACGTAGGAGCATGGAGAACCAATATCTTATGTGATTCGTCGCATGATTCCATCCGGTGAACCCGTAGCGGGGGTTTTCACCTATAAGTGCAGAACTTTACTAGGGATCAAGCGGTGTCGGTGAAGCGGGTCACACACCGGAGTTGGGTCTTGCCTCCCACCACCTACCACAACAATATTACACATGTACTAGGGGCCCATGCAAGGTTAGGTGGGATTCCGACGCCCGGAGGTCATTTTCCTGCGAAACCCTAGCCCCGCTGGAAAAAGTCAAACTTGGCCGTCTACCCCCCTAGATTTCTCCGTACGAGGGTTGACCAATGGACTTTCTTGCTTGGTTGTGTTAGGGTAGTACGTAGGAGCATGGAGAACCAATATCTTTGTGATTCGTCGCATGATTCCATCCGGTGAACCCGTAGCGGGGGTTTTCACCTATAAGTGCAGAACTTTACTAGGGAGCAAGCGGTGTCGGTGAAGCGGGTCACACACCGGAGTTGGGTCTTGCCTCCCACCACCTACCACAACAATATTACACATGTAATAGGGGCCCATGCAAGGTTAGGTGGGATTCCGACGCCCCGGAGGTCATTTTCCTGCGAAACCCTAGCCCCGCTGGAAAAAGTCAAACTTGGCCGTCTACCCCCCTAGATTTCTCCGTACGAGGGTTGACCAATGGACTTTCTTGCTTGGTTGTGTTAGGGTAGTACGTAGGAGCATGGAGAACCAATATATTTTGTGATTCGTC
Source organism: Poa pratensis (assembly GCA_947311845.1). Taxonomy (NCBI): domain Eukaryota; kingdom Viridiplantae; phylum Streptophyta; class Magnoliopsida; order Poales; family Poaceae; genus Poa; species Poa pratensis. Next base: position 4,678,653 of record CAMZMU010000036.1, on the reverse strand, counting down.
GCATGATTCCATCCGGTGAACCCGTAGCGGGGGTTTTCACCTATAAGTGCAGAACTTTACTAGGGATCAAGCGGTGTCGGTGAAGCGGGTCACACACCGGAGTTGGGTCTTGCCTCCCACCACCTACCACAACAATATTACACATGTACTAGGGGCCCATGCAAGGTTAGGTGGGATTCCGACCCCGGAGGTCATTTTCCTGCGAAACCCTAGCCCCGCTGGAAAAAGTCAAACTTGGCCGTCTACCCCCCTAGATTTCTCCGTACGAGGGTTGACCAATGGACTTTCTTGCTTGGTTGTGTTAGGGTAGTACGTAGGAGCATGGAGAACCAATATCTTTTGTGATTCGTCGCATGATTCCATCCGGTGAACCCGTAGCGGGGGTTTTCACCTATAAGTGCAGAACTTTACTAGGGATCAAGCGGTGTCGGTGAAGCGGGTCACACACCGGAGTTGGGTCTTGCCTCCCACCACCTACCACAACAATATTACACATGTACTAGGGGCCCATGCAAGGTTAGGTGGGATTCCGACGCCCCGGAGGTCATTTTCCTGCGAAACCCTAGCCCCGCTGGAAAAAGTCAAACTTGGCCTTCTACCCCCCTAGATTTCTCCGTACGAGGGTTGACCAATGGACTTTCTTGCTTGGTTGTGTTAGGGTAGTACGTAGGAGCATGGAGAACCAATATCTTATGTGATTCGTCGCATGATTCCATCCGGTGAACCCGTAGCGGGGGTTTTCACCTATAAGTGCAGAACTTTACTAGGGATCAAGCGGTGTCGGTGAAGCGGGTCACACACCGGAGTTGGGTCTTGCCTCCCACCACCTACCACAACAATATTACACATGTACTAGGGGCCCATGCAAGGTTAGGTGGGATTCCGACGCCCCGGAGGTCATTTTCCTGCGAAACCCTAGCCCCGCTGGAAAAAGTCAAACTTGGCCTTCTACCCCCTAGATTTCTCCGTACGAGGGTTGACCAATGGACTTTCTTGCTTGGTTGTGTTAGGGTAGTACGTAGGAGCATGGAGAACCAATATCTTTTGTGATTCGTCGCATGATTCCATCCGGTGAACCCGTAGCGGGGGTTTTCACCTATAAGTGCAGAACTTTACTAGGGAGCAAGCGGTGTCGGTGAAGCGGGTCACACACCGGAGTTGGGTCTTGCCTCCCACCACCTACCACAACAATATTACACATGTACTAGGGGCCCATGCAAGGTTAGGTGGGATTCCGATGCCCCGGAGGTCATTTTCCTGCGAAACCCTAGCCCCGCTGGAAAAAGTCAAACTTGGCCGTCTACCCCCCTAGATTTCTCCGTACGAGGGTTGACCAATGGACTTTCTTGCTTGGTTGTGTTAGGGTAGTACGTAGGAGCATGGAGAACCAATATATTTTGTGATTCGTCGCATGATTCCATCCGGTGAACCCGTAGCGGGGGTTTTCACCTATAAGTGCAGAACTTTACTAGGGATCAAGCGGTGTCGGTGAAGCGGGTCACACACCGGAGTTGGGTCTTGCCTCCCACCACCTACCACAACAATATTACACATGTACTAGGGGCCCATGCAAGGTTAGGTGGGATTCCGATGCCCCGGAGGTCATTTTCCTGCGAAACCCTAGCCCCGCTGGAAAAGTCAAACTTGGCCGTCTACCCCCCTAGATTTCTCCGTACGAGGGTTGACCAATGGACTTTCTTGCTTGGTTGTGTTAGGGTAGTACGTAGGAGCATGGAGAACCAATATCTTATGTGATTCGTCGCATGATTCCATCCGGTGAACCCGTAGCGGGGGTTTTCACCCATAAGTGCGAACTTTACAAGGGATCAAGCGGTGTCGGTGAAGCGGGTCACACACCGGAGTTGGGTCTTGCCTCCCACCACCTACCACAACAATATTACACATGTACTAGGGGCCCATGCAAGGTAAGGTGGGATTCCGACGCCCCGGAGGTCATTTTCCTGCGAAACCCTAGCCCCGCTGAAAAAGTCAAACTTGGCTGTCTACCCCCCTAGCTTTCTCCGTACGAGGGTTGACCAATGGACTTTCTTGCTTGGTTGTGTTAGGGTAGTACGTAGGAGCATGGAGAACCAATACTTATGTGATTCGTCGCATGATTCCATCCGGTGAACCCGTAGCGGGGGTTTTCACCTATAAGTGCAGAACTTTACTAGGGATCAAGCGGTGTCGGTGAAGCGGGTCACACACCGGAGTTGGGTCTTGCCTCCCACCACCTACCACAACAATATTACACATGTACAGGGGGCCCATGCAAGGTTAGGTGGGATTCCGACGCTCCGGAGGTCGTTTTCCTGCGAAACCCTAGCCCCGCTGGAAAAAGTCAAACTTGGCCGTCTACCCCCCTAGATTTCTCCGTACGAGGGTTGACCAATGGACTTTCTTGCTTGGTTGTGTTAGGGTAGTACGTAGGAGCATGGGAACCAATATCTTTTGTGATTCGTCGCATGATTCCATCCGGTGAACCCGTAGCGGGGGTTTTCACCTATAAGTGCAAACTTTACTAGGGAGCAAGCGGTGTCGGTGAAGCGGGTCACACACCGGAGTTGGGTCTTGCCACCCACCACCTACCACAACAATATTACACATGTAATAGGGGCCCATGCAAGGTTAGGTGGGATTCCGATGCCCCGGAGGTCATTTTCCTGCGAAACCCTAGCCCCGCTGGAAAAAGTCAAACTTGGCCGTCTACCCCCCTAGATTTCTCCGTACGAGGGTTGACCAATGGACTTTCTTGCTTGGTTGTTTTAGCGTAGTACGTAGGAGCATGGAGAACCAATATATTTTGTGATTCGTCGCATGATTCCATCCGGTGAACCCGTAGCGGGGTTTTCACCTATAAGTGCAGAACTTTACTAGGGATCAAGCGGTGTCGGTGAAGCGGGTCACACACCGGAGTTGGGTCTTGCCTCCCACCACCTACCACAACAATATTACACATGTACTAGGAGCCCATGCAAGGTTAGGTGGATTCCGATGCCCCGGAGGTCATTTTCCTGCGAAACCCTAGCCCCGCTGGAAAAAGTCAAACTTGGCCGTCTACCCCCCTAGCTTTCTCCGTACGAGGGTTGACCAATGGACTTTCTTGCTTGGTTGTGTTAGGGTAGTACGTAGGAGCATGGAGAACCAATATCTTTTGTGATTCGTCGCATGATTCCATCCGGTGAACCCGTAGCGGGGGTTTTCACCTATAAGTGCAGAACTTTACTAGGGATCAAGCGGTGTCGGTGAAGCGGGTCACACACCGGAGTTGGGTCTTGCCTCCACCACCTACACAACAATATTACACATGTACTAGGGGCCCATGCAAGGTTAGGTGGGATTCCGACGCTCCGGAGGTCGTTTTCCTGTGAAACCCTAGCCCCGCTGGAAAAAGTCAAACCTGGCCTTCTACCCCCCTAGATTTCTCCGTACGAGGGTTGACCAATGGACTTTCTTGCTTGGTTGTGTTAGGGTAGTACGTAGGAGCATGGAGAACCAATATCTTATGTGATTCGTCGCATGATTCCATCCGGTGAACCCGTAGCGGGGGTTTTCACCTATAAGTGCAGAACTTTACTAGGGATCAAGCGTGTCGGTGAAGCGGGTCACACACCGGAGTTGGGTCTTGCCTCCCACCACCTACCACAACAATATTACACATGTACTAGGGGCACATGCAAGGTTAGGTGGGATTCCGACGCTCCGGAGGTCGTTTTCCTACGAAACCCTAGCCCCGCTGGAAAAAGTCAAACTTGGCCTTCTACCCCCCTAGATTTCTCCGTACGAGGGTTGACCAATGGACTTTCTTGCTTGGTTGTGTTAGGGTAGTACGTAGGAGCATGGAGAACCAATATCTCAGTGGTGGTGCCCTACGAACGATGCACATGTTAGAAGCAGAGCACACATAGCATGACACAGAGGTGTTCATAGTTGACAACCATTTCATAGCAACCGGAGCACGCATCCAAGTTAAAACAAACACACAATCAGTCATGTATCAGAGAGACAGTGGTACAAGGATGAGATCTAGACCTTCTAGAACCAACCGTCGTACCACGATCTCTCTCATACACAAACTAGGGTGGATCTGCTCACAAGGATGAAAACTCGATGTGCTTCGAACTACTCAATCTGCTAAGAACATGCTCACAGATGTACGGCACTACCACGGTGAGCAAGAACTACCTTATATGCTAAGAACTACACAGATCTACAAGAATCTAGTCAATCTATGCGGTGATATAGGGTTAGGGTTACTTACCACCATGGATCGACTGGAGAACCGCAGGACATGGCGGAGGACATCTCGCCGCCGAGCACCGCCGAACAGTGACGAAGATCTCGCCGCCGAGTTCCGCCGACCGGAGGAGCGGATCTAGCTGTCGCCGCTATTCTTCTTCTGCCTTGGACCTAATGTGTGGGGGGAAATGGTGGCGCGAGTTTTGGCGGTCAGCCAGAGGGGGTGAAATAGAGGGCGAAAAGGGGCGGTGACGGAAAAACTCCCGTCGATTTTTCGCCTGCGCGCGCGAGCTCGCGCCATCTCCAAGGACGCACGAGCTCAGCTCCGCGTTCCCCTACCCTGCACCAAGCTGAACGAGAAAAGGGTCGCTGAGGGGAAACGGTCGAATCGGCCATTCCTAGCGGGCCTGACTCGGGCGTGCTTTGAGATTCGTGCGGGCCAACAACACGGTGCCGGGGCAGCCCACCAAACACTCGTTTTTGCATCCATGGGGCCTGGCCCAAGGGAATGCAGGAAACCAAACACGCCCCATAGGTTTGTAGCCTGGACGACAATGTTGTTCTGGTCAAGCAATCCACAGGACTGTTGCACCAGCTCGTTGCGCCAAGAGTACTGCTGAAGCTCGACCTTGTGCACGCATTTGACTCCTTCGCATGGCCCTACCTCTTCCAGCGTGTTTGGTTGGGAGGATTGGAGTTAGGGAATGGGAGTTTAAGGCATGTGGACGCATAATCCGTTGATTGGTTGGTGGGCTTGGGAGTTTAGGAGGGAAGGGCAGTGGGAATTAAAGAGGTCAACTCCCTCGGATCTCTTCCCTGTGGGAGACAGGTAATTCAGCCGGGGTTAGGGAGTTGGTTTTTTTTTTTTGAATTGGTGATCGGCAGTGCTAGATCGAGTCTCGTCAGCCCAGACGAAGCCAACGGTGAGCACTTGGTCAGTGGTGGAGGCAGCAGGGGACCAACAGGGCCCCCCCCCCCCCCCAACTTGCAAACAAATTTTTTTTAACCCCAAAGAATATTGACTTCTGCTCCTTCTTGGTCATATTCCAAAAGAAAAAAGGAAACGAGCAGAGCAACTCGCAACGCACGCATTCCTCTCGGCTGCCCCTGCTCTGCTCCTCGCTTCCTCTGTTCCCCAATTTCGCTCCCCACGCACCAGGCCACTCCGGTCGTCCCCGATCCAGTCCCCTGCCCCGATTCTCTCTGAATATCGAACCGGAGGGAGGCAATCCAGGTGCCGGCCGGCCCAGGCCCCATCCCCAGCCTTGCCTCGTCGTTCCCCTCCGATCTTGGATTCTTGGCTGCTAAAAGGAGAGGTACAGATTTTCGAATTTTAATTCCCCAATCCCCATTTGTCTTTTTTTTATGATCTTGGATTCTTGGTCGATCTATGATCTATGATTTGTTTTATTTGGCCTTATTATTTTGTAAATAGGATAAATTCTCATAGTCGTAGCTAATGCATGATACTGATAGTTTATGGTGTTCATTGTCCAGGAGGAAAATCATGGTTAAACATAAAAGAAAGATTGTACCGATGCAGAACATGCATTCTTATTTTGGGAAGAAATCAAGGGTTGATGATGGCCCAAACTTGGATGAACAAGAACCAGAACAAGCTGAAACAGAAGGTTTAGATGAAGAAATGCCAACAGCACCTCCAAGACAAGGAGTGCCAACAGACCCACCAACATCAGGAGCACCACCACCACCTTCAGTTCAGAGAAACAATGATGATTCTACTGCTGTTTTGATAGTAGAAAGGGATCTGGGTCTGTGCTGCCAAATTTGGGACTATCCTCCTAATGATCAATAAAAGGCTCGTTTGGCGTATATGAAGCATGGTCCATATCAATTTGAGAAAGATGAGTACCCTCTTGATGATGCAGCAAACCATCCATGCAAGTTTCAATACCATTGGTTTAAAACCTTCCCTTGGTTAGAATACTCGCCTACAAAAGATGTAGTATATTGTTTCTCATGCTTTCTATTTTATAAGAAGCCACTAGGAAGGAAAGGGTCTGATAAGTTTAGAGTGGGAGGGTTCAACAAATGGAAGAAAGTTAACAACGGAAAGGACTGCGCGTTCTTGACTCACATGGGAAAGGATAGCAAATCTGCTCATAATTATGCTGCTAAATGTTATGATAATCTGAAGAATAAGTCATGTCATATGGAACCATTAGTGGAGAAGCAAACAGAAGAGGACATCAAGAGAAATAGGCTGCGGCTCAAAGTAACAATTGATGTATTACGGTGGTTAGCATTCCAAGCGTGCTCTTTCCGAGGACATGATGAAAGTCCTAGCTCAAGAAATCAAGTCAATTTTCTTGAAATGGTGAAACTGCTAGCTGCTTATGATGAGGAAATTGGTGCTGTTGTATTGGGCAATGCTCCACAGAATGCTAAGTATACGTCACCACCCATTCAAAAAGAAATTCTGCATATCATTGCTTCAAACGTGCAACGTGAAATTCGTAAAGAGATTGGTGATGCTAAATTTTGCTTGCTTGTTGATGAGTCAAGAGATGAAGCAAAAAGAGAGCAAATGGTTGTAGTAATTCGCTTTGTTGACAAAAATGGTTTCATTCGAGAGTGTTTTCTTGATATTGTTCATGTTCCGGATACATGTTCCGCTTCATTAAAACATGAACTATCTTCTGTTTTGGTTCAACATCAGTTAGATGTTAGCAGACTTCGTGGACAAGGATATGATGGTGCTAGTAACATGCGTGGGGAGTGGAATGGACTACAAGCCAAGTTCATGGAAGAGTGTCCTTATGCCTATTATGTTCATTGTTTTGCTCATCAATTGCAGCTAGCTCTTGTTGCCGCAGCTAAAGAAGTAGCTGATGTTCACAATTTTTTTGATCATCTTGCTCTTGTTGTCACTGCAGTTGTGTCTTCTAGTAAGAGAAATTATGAGTTGCGTGCTAATCAAGTTGCTGAAATGGAGAACCTCATTGAGCTTAGTGAGCTTGAAACTGGAAGTGGGGCTAATCAAGTTGGAACGCTACAGCGGCCTTGTGACACTAGGTGGAGTTCTCACTATGCATCTGTCTGTAGCCTTTTGAAGCGATACAAACCAGCATTTTTGGTACTTAAAAGCATTGCTATTTCTAAAGGTTCAGGTACTTCACCTTCAGCACGAGCAAAGGCTAATGGTGCTGTTAAGTTGATGATGTCTTTTGACTTCATATTTATTCTGCATGTCATGAAAGAACTGATGGGAATCACAGATATGTTATGCAAAAAGTTACAGCAGAAGTCTCAAGATATTGTGAATGCTATGGATGACGTGAAGACTACAAAATTATTGATTCAGGAGCTAAGAGATCATGGTTGGAGCAAGCTTAAAGCTGATGTGCTTTTGTTCTGTGAGAAACATGGAGTTAAAACACCACAGTTTGATGAGTTATATGTGGATTTCATTAATTCTCGTGCAGCCGATGAGAGTACAGTTGAGCACCATTATCGGTGTGATATTTTCATGGCTGTTGTGGATCAGCAAGTACAAGAGTTAAATTGCAGATTCAACCAACAAATAACAGAGCTTCTCATTTTGTGCACTTCCTTGGACCCAAGGAATTCATTCAGCTCATTTGACATTGATAATGTGTGTTCTTTAGCTTCAAAATTCTACCCCGCTGATTTTGAAGAACAAGAAAGGAGAATCTGAGATGCCAGCTGCGGCATTATGAGCATGATATCCTTACAAACACAAAGTTTCAGAATTTGACAACTATATCACAGCTTTGTCAACAACTTGCAGCAACCGGAAAAAATGATGATTATCACATGATTGATAGGTATATAAATATAATGTTCTTTGCTGCTGTACTAGTAACTAGTTGATTTAGTTATTGATAAAAGAACTAACTTATTTTTAATTAACAGATTGATTCGCCTTGTTCTTACGTTACCGGTCTCAACCGCAACCACCGAGCGTGCATTTTCAGCAATGAAACTTGTGAAAACAAGGCTTCGGAACAAAATGGAAGATGGATTCCTGAAAGATTGCTTGGTGACATACATTGAAAAGGAGATTGTTGTTGGAATATCGACAGACTCAATTATAGATGAGTTTGATGAAGCACCACGTCGAGTGGACTTCAATTGAGAAGCATTAGTTGCTATATCTCCCATTGTCTAGATTTTTGCTTTTGGGTAATATGCAATTGTACATTCTTTTGTCCTCGACAATTATTCAATGAATGGTGACAGCTATAATCAATGAAAAAATAGTTTGCTATCACATTGTCCCACTTTTGGATTCGTTTTTTGGTATTTGTGAGTTGTCTTCTTTGATCAGCCCCCCTCAAACAATTTTTCTGCCTCCGCCACTGTACTTGGTCGTCTCAAATGGAAGGCCACAGGAGAAATTTGGCAGCGCTGCATCATCAGCCTGCTCCGATTTTGTTTTGCTATAGTCAGATCTACGTGAGCTGCGAGAAACGATAAAATTCAGCTTCATGACAAGTTACCGGACGGAGCACAGCCCGCTGCGGACGTCCACGATCTGAAATCCGTCAAGCTACAAGAGCAACGGCCGCGACGACGGTGAGCTTCGCCGGAGGTGGAGTGTAAGAAGTCCGTGGAGGCGATAGAGGACATCGTGGTGTACTGGTGCCATAACTAACGAATGGAATTTTCTGTCAATTTCCCCCTACTAATTCTCACCACATACCAAACGTGGGATTAGGAATTCGAGGTTTTGCGCCTGTACACCTGTTACGTCTGTTGCTCAATGAGATTCTTTTCTTTGAGAAAAACAAAGGATCTTTGTGTTTCATTTCATTCGAAAGATAGAGTTGGGTTACAAGCAGCCTACTAGGAGGTAGATTCTGAGCCTGGCAGATCAAATCTCCATGGTGTTCTTAGCTGCAAGGAAGAAAAGGAGCCATGAGTTCGCTTGGCGGGTGGTGCGCAATCCTGAATGGAAGAGCATGTGGCCTTCTTCCGCACTACGCTCTGTGAAATGAGTCTGTTAGTGGCATTTTCTGCTGTCTAGCCACATAGCTAGTTTCCTTGGCATGGCAAACTTTGTTCATGAGAGCATGCCATATGCCTGCTGGAAGCTCATTCTGCAATGTCAATTGGACAAATACGCCCATAGTGACTTGGATGAATATCTCGGCTCAAAAAATGAAGCCCATGTCTTCGGAATCCAACGATCGTAATGCCTATAAAAATGAAAATGAGTTCTTATGGCAGAGCACGAGGAGTTTCCTTCAATGTCGCTGTACTAATGACTACTTAATTTCATCATGAAGTTGGGGAGCTGTTCATATGGGAAAATAATCCTATGAGACCCGGTCTATTTACCTAATATAAAAATAGACCCACGTCCTAGTACTCCACGTGGTAACACATATCTAAAAGCATCTAAACCATCCTCTCCAAAGCATCATCTCCATCTTCTGAATACGTCCGCGATTTGCAAAGAATACAGTCGTTTCAATTACTTCTGCGAGGCCGCGAGGGGAAGCGCAACATGTGGAAGGCGAAATGGAGCAGACGGTCGTCGTATGCTGGAGGACATGGCGGCGACTCATCGCGAGGGCCTGCGAGTCCTGTTAGAAAATTTCTCCTCCCAATCCGTGGTACATCGGAAGGCGGCTGCAATACGGAATTAATTTGTTTTCTCTCGCAAGTTTTTCTCATGTCCGTCTCATGGATTGGATATGTGAGATCTACCTCCCCCCCCCCCCGGCGACTCATCGCGAGGGCCTGCGAGTCCTGTTAGAAAATTTCTCCTCCCAATCCGTGGTACATCGGAGGCGGCTGCAATACGGAATTAATTTGTTTTCTCTCGCAAGTTTTTCTCATGTCCGTCTCATGGATTGGATACGTGAGATCTACCTCCCCCCCCCCCCCCCCCCCCCCCCCCAACCCAATTCATCTCATGCGTAGCACCTGGAAAGAACCCACGAGCCTGGAAGTGCCTCCACATTGGGATCGATGCTCCATGGAAACATGCAATCATTAGTGAAAAATATTTAGAACCGAAATACAAGATACACTAACCAAAACAAAAAGTAGAAGTATACTAAGAAACTCTAATATCAGAGGCGAGGGTGACGAGCGCTCTTGGTTGCTCACCTAAATTCTTGGTTACTCGGCTTGATAGCGCCCGATGCGCCAAGTGCATGATACCACGGTGCCGGAGACTTCTACTCTTGGACTGATTGGTGGGCCGTGATGAATTGCAGGCCGGGGCAGTGCGCCTCTGTCGCGGGAGCCCAACCCCAAAGGCCACGTCTTCGCCGTCCACTCATCCTGCGTTGGCGATGGAGCAGCAGCAGGACGTGCAGGTGGTCACGCCTACGTCGCCAAGTTCTCCAAGCGTGTCGCCGAAGTCTTTGGTGCGGGGGTGAAATCTACTTCACCATTGCTGCCCTCGGTGTCGACCCCGTACGTTGAGGCGGAGTGGGAGACATGTTGTGGCTTTGGATGGGTCCTCCTGCACGGTTGAGGACTTCATGGTGAAGGTCATGCGATGCAAGGCTAGACAGAACTTCGACAACGCTGTGTTTACACACGAACAAGTTAACATGTATCCTCAGCGTCGGGGGTGATACACCGCAACCAACGTAATAGTAATATACCTACTAGTGGTGTCCCGATAACACGACACGCCACAACAAAGTGGGTTTAGGAGCGGGTCCGGCTAAAGTTGCTAGTGGTGTATTAGCACAGGGGATACACCACTAGTAATTGTAACATTAATGGCGTGTCGCGAACACCACTCCACTAATAAGTTACGCCGGTTTATACTGTTAGGTCACACTTACTGGTAGCGTGATATTTATAGACACGTAACTGATAATGAACTATCAGTGAAATGCCACTGATACTTTCGGCTAAATACCAGTGGCGTGACTCAAAATTGTCGCGTCAATAGTGTAATGAAAGTCTTTTTTGCGAATAGTAATGGAAGTGTATAGACACTTCCCTACTGATGCTTCCCTGGTTGGCGTGTATGGAACATTGCTCCGTTGCTATGTTGGAAGTTATCTATAGCTAGGAATGCAACACGAGGTGGGAGGCCGACAGCGCGAGCCCAGCCGTACTCGCCAACCAGCAACGCGAGCCGTACTACAGGCAGCGATGCGAGTAAGATGGTTCATGAGTTCTCTCCATGTCCTTAATGTACGATCAGCCACGGATAACGCCTGCTCATATGCGTCTCCACCTTATCATGCATGCTGTGATGTGGCCATGGTTAATTACCACGAGCGCGCCATTATCATGTACTCCCTCCGTTCCAAATTACATGACTTCTATTTGTCTATATTTGGATGTATCTAGACATGTTATATGTATAGATACATCAACATGTAGATAAATGAAAGTCATCTAATTTGGAACGGAGCGAGTACGCTCCTCGATCGGTTACAGTCACCCTAGGAGCGCCTTGATCAGGTTACTCGATCGATCGGTTTCAGTTACCGTAGGGCCTAGTGTTGATGAGCCGTGCACGCATAGCCTGCCAAAGGATGATCGATATTCTTCGAATATCATGCTAGAAGCTGCGTTTAGACATCTTTTAAATACCCACGTTGCTAGTTACTTTTGAGTCTACATTTTAGAAAAATTTAGATAAATTAGGCAAACATGTATTAGTACTACGTTGCCACACACCAGCATGCATTGCACTAATTGTATCATAGGAAACAAAGCATTATCACGGTTACCCAGAGCTTAATTAATGCTAGCCATGCAATTTGCATAGTACAAGTAGTACTCCCGCCTGTAGAAAGTTGTTTTTGCACATGGGCATCACTGATCCCCGTTTTCTAAAAAAAAGGGAAAATCGCACTTTTGAGTTTTAAAAAATTCTAGAAAAAGTGTACGTGTACATATACATATTATCTAAATACACACCAAATTTTGAAATACGTTGTATTTTAGGCTACACAAAAAGACAAATTCGAGGCAGAATACGGGAGTTTTTTACTAATTTTATAGATCCACAAATTTGTTATTTTTAGCCTGAAATAAAAAAGTCTTTTCATCCGAAACTTCGCACAAATATATATACCATATATACGCATTCACGATGAAAAATTGGATTGTTTTGAAATCCAAAAGTACCATTAAAAAAATTCAAAACGAGGATCACTGGTGCCCAGGTGCACCAAATCCTCTATGTCCGTCTGTTTCTTTTGCACCAAATCACACAGGATGGGAAACCTCAGTTTTGCTTGCCACCATTTGGGAACGAGAAGATGAGGTTGTGGGGATGGGTTTGCTATGCTTGCGAGAGCCTGGCGTGATTTACTCGAGACCCCACGCAGGATGTAGAATATTCCCGAACAAAATTTTGGGCCAGGATGTAGACTAGAAACAAACGGAGGGAGTATCTAAGTACTATACTAGTTGAAATTAGCGTGGCGTCACGCCACGCCTTGGTGATTTTTTGTGTACAACATTTTTTTTTTTTGGTCACAAAAATGTTGGCCAAATTGGAATGTTAAAACATGTTTTTATTTTGTTACGGATAAGTAGCATTTATTTGTGTGAGTAGTTTTTGAAATATTGTGTAGATTTTTCTAATTTTTTGTGGATTGAAATGTTCAAACATGTTTGTATTAAGATGTCAATTGTTAATTGAAATCAGAAAAATTCATTTGAATTTGATTCGACATGTGGGGAAAGTTTATTTGTATGCTGTAGAAATATTGGCCGAATTGAAATGTTCACATATATTTGTATTTTGCTCTAAGTATGTAGTTTTTTTTTTGAGTATTTTCAATATATTTTATGGAATGTCGGAATATTTTTCCAAATGTTGGCCAAATTGGAATTTGGAAATATGTTTTTTATTTTGTTATGAGTAGGTAGCATTTTTTGTGAGAAGGTGTCACGTCGCGCTTGTGCTAGTTTGTATTTTTTTTGTAAATTTGAATTGTTTAAATATGTTTGTATTTTGACATTAATAAGTATCATTTTTTTTGTGAGCATGTCGATACATTTTGTAGTAGCTCTAATATTCTAGCAATCTGAAATATCCAAATATACTTCTAATTTCCAAATAATATTTGATTTAAGTACGTAGTCAGTGCTAATGCATATTTTTTGATTCGAGGCCACAATTCGGGAAAGTTTATTTATGTTGTATTTAAACATTGACTATTTTGAGTTGTCTAAATTTGTTTTGGGTTTTGGCATACATATTTAGCGTTGATTTTTTCTGAGCATTTGTTATATAGTTTAGATAATATCGAAATATGTAGCAAATTGGAATATTCAAATATGTTTGTATGTTGCTATGAATTGTTAACTAGAATTAGAGGAAATGTATTTAAATTGTATTCAAATGTTGTCCAATTTAAGTTTTTCGAAATGGTAGGGTATTTTGGAATAGTTTGCAAATTTAAATGTTTGATTATGTTTGTATGTTGGCATAAATAATTGTTTTACCTTTGTAATTAGAAGATGTGCATTATATGAGCATTTAGTTAAGTGAATATATAATTTGAGTAATTGCATATGAATTTCATATTTCAATATATAATTTGAGGAATTGCATCTGAATTTCATAAGTAGAAAAAGTTTTTTTTTGTGCCAATATTTTGCTTAACTGAGATATTCAATTAGAGTCTATAATTGGAGGGAATATGTAGTGTGAGTAATTGTTAAATTCAACTCTACATAATTATAGATGGTCTTTTTTTTTAGCATGTTGATATATTTTGCAATATCTCCAATGTTTAAGCATTTTGAAATGTTAAAAAATTATTAGTTTTAAATGTAAGTCCATAATGGGTGGAGATGCACATTTATTCATTTGGATTCCATAGCTAGAGAATTATTTTTAAATACAGCTCCATATAATTGGAGCATGCATATAGTATTTTTTTTGTAAACAATTTGACATATGTAAATATGTTTTTATTTTGGGATAATTTATTATCATTTATTTGGTGATGTTTGTGATGTCTGTGATCAAATAGAATTTAAAACTGTTTAATTTAGAATTTATTCAAATTTGAATTATTTTGGTGTGTACCGAATGATTAGGTTTGAAAGTCATATGAAATTTTGGAATGCTAAAAATTTATGATTTGAGTTGGAATGTTGTAATATGAGTGTTTTTTCCATAAAATTATCGTAATGTAGGCCTATTTGAATTAGTCAAACTTATTTGGGTTTTGTAAAAAAAAATAACATTTTGTTTCCCTAACATTTCGATATATTTTGAATATTTTGTTGATGGGCATTTATAGAATTTTTCCTGTTCTATGTTTCTGTTTTTTTAGGGCAAAAATTGGCATCTGAATATGAAAAATGGCGACGTTCTAAAGTTGTCTAAGTTTGGGAATAATTGAATTTGAAAAATGTTTTCGTTTTAAAAATGGTTGGATTTTGGAGATTGCTCGAATTTGGAAATTATTGTAATTCAATTTCAAATGTGTTTTTTTTTTGTGTGGAAATACTCTGAAATAGTTAGTATTTTTTTTTGTTGAGTGTCTTCACGCATTTTAGAGTACCGTTAAGTGTTTAGCAAGTTGGAATGGTTATATATGTTTGTATTTTGTCGAAATATTTGTTTGATTTTCATAATTGGAGGGAGTACAGTACATGAGCATTTGTTAAAGTCAGTCCATAATTAGAGAAAATTCATTTGGATCTTGTACTAACATTCATCAAGTGTGTTGCATGTATTTCTTGTGAGAATTATGATATATTTTATTGTAGAAGAAGCAATTTGTCGTACAAAATTTGGAGTGTTTGGATATTTGTGAAATATATCATAAACATTTGTTTCAACTCCATAGTTAGGGGGAATGCAATTTGTGTGCTAATATGTAAGATTTATATATTTTGGAGTATTTTTTTTTAGCAAATTGAAATTTTCAAGTGTGTTGCATGTATTTTTTTTTTCTAAGGACTCTCGTATATTTTATCGTAATTCAAAATATTTAGCAAGTTGGAAATGTGAGCATGCTGATATATTTTAGGGATGTTGAAATGTTTATTTATTTATTTCATAAACAATTTGAAATGTTCAAATTTTTATTGTGTACTAATGCTAACCAAATTGAAGTAGTCAAACGGCATAAATATTTATTTGAACTCCATAATGAGGGAGAGTGCAATATGTGAGATATTTTGTGAGGTATATGTATTTTAGGGTATCTCTAATTTTTTTTAGTATGCTGAATTATATATTGCGTTGTATGTATTTTTTGTGAGAATTTTGATATGTTTTTTCATAATATTTAGCAAATTGGAATTGTGAGCATGTTGCTATATTTTAGATTTTTTGAATTGTTTTTTTATTTCGTAAGCAATTGCAAATGTTGAAATCTACTTCATATTTTTTTATTTCGTGCATTTTGATGTATTCTAATGTATTTGTAAATAAGTAGTACAAATAAGTAGTTCATTTAATTTTTGAAATGTGTTTGTATACGAAGGTAGTGAAAACATTTGCAATTTTTTTGTATTTGAAAAGGTGTAAAAAAAATTTGTGGGAAAAGAAAATTAGGGAAAAAAAGAAGAGAAAAAAAGGGCTGGGTTTTTTCCATAAAATTATCGTAATGTAGGCCTATTTGAATTAGTCAAACTTATTTGGGTTTTGTAAAAAAAAATAACATTTTGTTTCCCTAACAGTTCGATATATTTTGAATATTTTGTTGATGGGCATTTATAGAATTTTTCCTGTTCTATGTTTCTGTTTTTTTTAGGGAAAAAATTGGCATCTGAATATGAAAAATGGTGACGTTCTAAAGTTGTCTAAGTTTGGGAATAATTGAATTTGAAAATGTTTTCGTTTTAAAAATGGTTGGATTTTGGAGATTGCTCGAATTTGGAAATTATTGTAATTCAATTTCAAATGTGTTTCTTTTTTTGTGTGGAAATACTCTGAAATAGTTAGTATTTTTTTTTGTTGAGTGTCTTCACGCATTTTAGAGTACCGTTAAGTGTTTAGCAAGTTGGAATGGTTATATATGTTTGTATTTTGTCGAAATATTTGTTTGATTTTCATAATTGGAGGGAGTACAGTACATGAGCATTTGTTAAAGTCAGTCCATAATTAGAGAAAATTCATTTGGATCTTGTACTAACATTCATCAAGTGTGTTGCATGTATTTCTTGTGAGAATTATGATATATTTTATTGTAGAAGAAGCAATTTGTCGTACAAAATTTGGAGTGTTTGGATATTTGTGAAATATATCATAAACATTTGTTTCAACTCCATAGTTAGGGGGAATGCAATTTGTGTGCTAATATGTAAGATTTATATATTTTGGAGTATTTTTTTTAGCAAATTGAAATTTTCAAGTGTGTTGCATGTTTTTTTTTGTAAGGACTCTCGTATATTTTATCGTAATTCAAAATATTTAGCAAGTTGGAAATGTGAGCATGCTGATATATTTTAGGGATGTTGAAATGTTTATTTATTTATTTCATAAACAATTTGAAATGTTCAAATTTTTATTGTGTACTAATGCTAACCAAATTGAAGTAGTCAAACGGCATAAATATTTATTTGAACTCCATAATGAGGGAGAGTGTAATATGTGAGATATTTTGTGAGGTATATGTATTTTAGAGTATCTCTAATTTTTTTTTAGTATGCTGAATTATATATTGCGTTGTATGTATTTTTTGTGAGAATTTTGATATGTTTTATCGTAATATTTAGCAAATTGGAATTGAGAGCATGTTGCTATATTTTAGATTTTTTGAATTGTTTTTTTATTTCGTAAGCAATTGCAAATGTTGAAATCTACTTCATATTTTTTTATTTCGTGCATTTTGATGTATTCTAATGTATTTGTAAATAAGTAGTACAAATAAGTAGTTCATTTAATTTTTGAAATGTGTTTGTATACGAAGGTAGTGAAAACATTTGCAATTTTTTTGTATTTGAAAAGGTGTAAAAAAAATTTGTGGGAAAAGAAAATTAGGGAAAAAAAGAAGAGAAAAAAAAGGGCCGAGCCAGCTCCACAGCAACCAGCCCAGCCCAGGAAGCCGCCCGGCTGCCCAGCCCAGGTCCGGTAGCATGTCATGCTGACGTCACGCAGGAGCGGGCTGCGCTGCGGAGGCGTCGAGCTCGCCGGAGGCGAACCACGGGCATCTGGGACGCGAGGCTGGCCGTGCGGGACGCGCCTAGACGCGGGGCAGCCGGAAGTGGCGGCGCCGCTTCGGTTTGCTTGCCGGAGCGACCCGGCGGCGAGCATTCGCGGCGGAGGGAGCAGGGCACGGCGTCGGCGATTCCGCGGCGGCTCCGGCGTCCCAGCAGTGGATCTTCGGTGAGGAGGAAGATTTGGATCCAAAATTGAGAAGTTAAAGTCGACAAAAACTCGAACTGTTCACGGGGGTTCTTCATGCCAAAAAATGACAAAATTCGTCAAATATTTGTGTGAAATTTGGATCAAAATTGAGAAGCTAGAGTCGACAAAACTTGAAACCGTTCGGGGGAATGGAACCTACTCGTCGACACACATATTTCGTGTATATAATTTTTGGAAGAACAAAAGAAAAAAAACATAAAAATTTTTCGCTAAAGCGACCGTCTTTCATATATTGAGTAATGTATTCTCGTGCTACCTAACTGTTACTTCAAGGCCTGTAGTTTAGCATGCTAGGCCTGTATGTAGTAGGGTATAACTAGAAACAAAATCGACCTTTGGCAAGGCTAGTTGATCCAATCCGGGGCGCTTCAGTGCTGACACGTGTCACACTCCAAGAAAGGAAGTCGTTCCAAAACATGCATCATAGGCGTATTCCCGAAAGTCCAGCACATACGAATTTCCGAAATGCTACTTTTAGAATTGATGTCTTGCAATCCGGTGGTCACCATCTCCCATTTGGCTTTGAGGGTACTTAATAGGTTAGTGACCCACCCTTAAGAAATTGGCAAAGGTCTCTAATGCTATGATGCCACAAATCAACCACGTCACACAAGTGGCACTATTTCTAACCACTTTGACCGAATCAGTTTCGTTACCGAATCAGTTTCGTTATCCCATTGTTGTATTGAAAGAATAAGCGTCTACTCCTCGAGTGAGAACCTTCCCCGGATCGAGGACTAAGGGGTAAGGATCAGAAACCCCACGGGCTAGAACCCAGAGGTACCATGCATAGAGTAAACTTTAACTCGCACTTCCACGAATACCCTATCTAGCACACGTAGGATTGGGTCAACTTGCTCATTCTTTTTTTTGCTAGGAACTTGCTCATTCATCCGCGTGAACCTATCCCTGCCCCGATGTTGCTTCTGCACACTTAGGATTTTAGCACTAATAAAACTATTACGAAATAACTAGAACATATATGTGACCATTTGTGCGTATCATGCAAGTTTATTACTCCCTCTTTGCCAAATGTAGTGCATATATTAGTTTTGGTCAAAGTCAAATTTTATAATGTTTGACCAAGTATGTAGAAAAATTTATCAACATCCGCAACATTAATTCAATGCTATTACAACCATTGTGAAATACTTTCATATATTATATGTATATGACTACATAGTTGGTCAAACTTTATGAAGCTTTTATCTCTACTATATAATACGAGTAACGGTGCCGGTCGTACGTCGTGGCATTTTTTCAGTTTAGTCCTCTGTTTTTTCTAAATCAACCCGCAGTACAAAGAAGTTACATGTCCGGTTGGCTATATTTCTTTCCCTTCACACCTCACGGCCGACGACGACACTAGTACAGAAAAGGCTTTCTGTGGCGCACCGTTTTAGGATTCTGTGGCGCATGGTGGGTGCGCCACAGAATAAACACGCCCGTGCGCCACAGAAGTAGACAATTCTGTGGCGCACCTCCAGCATGCGCCACAGAAATATTTCTGTGGCGCATGGAAGGCCGTGCGCCACAGAACAGAGTGCGCCACTAAAATTTTTTCCATGCGTCACAGAAATATTTTCGATTATTTGTTGTATTTGACAATAATTTATCTGTGGCGCACTTTGTTCGTGCGCCACAGAATATGGTGGGCCACAAAATTATTTAGAGTGCGCCACTAAATTATTTGCTGTACTATCGATTATTTGCTGTATTTGACAATAATACAGGTATATTACAGTATTTATACAGAAAATAATAGAAACAGTAATATATTTTGACACGGTATTAAAACAGACACATTATACTATATCATCACATCACTTAGAGCCCAAGATACATACATATAGTGGCAAATGCCAAATTAAGTGTACAAAAGTTCATCTCATGTCACATAAGTCATAGTACAAATGAAGTTGTCACCGCCTAAACTATGATAAAAAAGAGAACAGCCGCGATGATGGTGAGCAAGAGCAGGAGCATGATCATGGAGTCTTCTTCTTGAGCGGCGCTGGGAACGGTTTGTAGCCGTCTTTCGTCGTCCACGTCCTGCTGTCATTCTGCAGAGCTAGGTGTTCTTCGATATCCCTCTTACACAACCCTGGAGATGGATACAACCATGTATTAGTGTTCATATTTGCAACCATGTCAATATTTGTGCAGTGTCAATATAGGTATATATATTGGTTAATAATATAAATAGATTGAGTATGATAAGTCTATAGTAAAGAAAATAAAGAAGCACTTGTTGCGAGTATGCATGATTTATCCTACCATTGGCTTTGTTGAAGGCCCCCCTGATGTCACAACATCGTCGTAGATGATTTGCGACAACTCCATCTGGATGAGATGGAAGTCTTCTCTAAGCTTATCATCGGTGATTTCCCCCGCAAATTTGGTCCATTCTCGGAGACTAGATGGCAACTTTGTTTTCAGTGCATCCCGGACAAACCCTTTCATGTGATGGAGGACGTAGAAGGCATCCTTCACGCTGCCATGCTTCTGCTTCATGCAATCGAACTGGGTCCCATGCCTGAACCGGTGTTTGTTGTCATTCGTGAGACATTCCCCCTTCGTCTGTCCTTTTTCGAAGTGGCCTCCCTTTTGGGCGTAGCCCTTGAGAGACTCATCGAGAACACCCTTTATTCTGGTGTAGTCTTTCTTCTTACTCGAACTCCCCGAGTCAAAATAAGTGGCAATGGACCACCTCGGGCTTAGGACGATGTGAAAGGATCGTATGGCCACCTAGAGGGGGGGGGGGGTGAATAGGTGCTACTCCAATTTCTAATTCTTTTTCGATTAAGGCTTGACTAAAAGGTAAATTCTCTAGATATGCAACTATGGTGAATTTACCTATATGACAAGTTAAGTCTAAACAAGATAAGATACAAGTAGTAAATAACTAGAAAGGATTAACCGATAGGAAAGCACGCGGAGACAAGGATGTATTCCCGAGTTCCTCCTTTTTAGGGGAGTACGTCTCGTTGGAGGGGTGTGAGCTTCAAACTCAAGATGCCACAAAAGGCTTCACCCTATTCTCCGATGAACCTCGCACAAAAGCTCGGTCCACCTTTCTTTATCGGAATCCTCCAAAGCGGAATCCGGAGCACAAAAGCTCGTTACAACAACTTGAGGCTCAACCCACAAAAGGATTGGGGGCTCTCAATCACCAACAACACCTGCTACACAAAAGTAACAAGCAAGTGAGAACAACAAGATGCCTAGGTTTTCCTAGTGGAAACCCTAGGCTCAAATCCCTCAAGTGAATGAGGGGGAAATGAAGAACGCTTCGGTGGAGTTGTAGATCCGGGCCTTCTCCTTCAATCCTCCAAGTATGAGTGAGTTTGGGTGGAGGGATTGGGAGATTGATGAGCTTTGGTCTTGCAACAATGGGGGGCAAGAGATTCTGGTCGAGCTACTCTGCTGGAGGTAGGTGGAGGGGTATTTATACCCCTCCCAAATCTAGCCGTTGCAAGTCTTCAGGGGGCCGGAATATCCGGCTTGAGTGGGGGCCGGAATATCCGCCCCCCCGGAATATCCGGCCCAGATATTGAAATGTCCGGCCCCAAATATCCGGTTTTGGCAGACGAACGCACATCTGGTTGTTCTCTGGTCCTTAGCAGAAAATCCCTGGGGGCCGGAATATCCGGCCGAGAATATGAATAATCCGGCCCAAATGTCCGGTTTAGCCAGACACTCGCACAAACGTCTGGCAGCTGATTCTTGGCAGAAATTTCCTGGGGGCCGGAATATCCGGCCCATAATTCAAATGTCCGGCCTAAAATATCCGGTTTTGCCAGAGCAACACACGAGCTTCTTTTCTCACATCTTTTTGGAGTTTGATGCTTATAAGATTTTCCTTAAATCCTGCATCACTTAAGCATGGTTAAATTATCGCTAGTGTTGTTGCCTAACACACAAAACAACGAGGGATCATGAAATGCCCTTTCAATCTCCCCCTTTTTGGTGTTAGATGACAACACTAGGATTTGCAAAGAGGTAACCGAACCATGTCATCAAGTTTCCAAAAAGATTAGAAAGGCTCCCCCTAAATGTGTGCATATAAGTAGTTTGCATTGGAATACAAATGCACAACATATAGGTAAAGAGCTTCACCATTCATAGTAGGGAAACATGATACAAGCATGAGACAAGATATATATATATATATGAATATGATGAAATTTTGAGTTGAAGATCATACCATTGCATAAATAATTTCAACCACAACATAACTAGATAATTCCGAAATCCATGTCTCATCAAAGAACCATAGGACATAGTGCTTACACATAGCATACAAATAGCAAATAGTTCGATAAAAAAGAAAAAATGGACACAAGCTCTTAAGAAATGATAAAGGCATATGCTTGTGTCCGACCCATGCAAAACCCCACGGAGAACCTAAATAGAACTACTTCTCCCCCTTTGGCATCGAACCGCCAAAAAGGGAAAAGAGCGAGGCTAAACGTCCCGGAGGCTCAACCGGACTCCGCATCCTCAACCTCATCCTCGCGCTCCTCGGAGGCAGCATCACTACCAGCTTCAGCATCATCATCACTGTCAGCAGGTGGAGGTGAACTAGCAGCAGCAGCACTGTCAGAGTAGAGGACCGTCTCCATGTCAACCCATGGAACCTTTGACCGATTCCACTTACTATATGAGAGGGGAGCTGAGGCCTTGGGGGGAGCACCCTTTGAGCCTGACACATGGTGAATAATAAGCTTCTGATCATGGGCCATGTCATGGCGGTCACGGTAGGCAGTGTATTGCTCCTTGCGGATTTCAATGCCCATGCAAAGCATGCTCCGCTGAAACCAATTCAGCTTTTTAATCTCCGGGGCAATAGATGGTGCAGCAGTGTTCAAACGCCTAGTGCTACCACTTCGGCGAGCATCAGTCATAAAGGAATCAGTGATAATAGGAGTGGACTGCATCTTTTTGAGATAGAACCCCTTTGGCTTGTGCTCCACACAGCCCCTAGACAAGTCATAGTCCTCCAATTTGTCCTTGATAAGCAGCATAATATAAGGAGCATAAGGAATTGAGTATCGAGAAACCATTGCATCATGCATCTCATGAAAGATATAATCCATCACATCCACTTTAAAATTCTCTTCGGAGTCTTCACTTTGAAAGCAAGCATGAGCATGAAGAAGGAGATCCACTAGACATCCTCGGATAGCATTTCGGTTTCCACCACTTGGGTCAATGTTCTCACGAAAAATGCGCACAAGAAGATCATAGAGAGGGAGGAGGCCCTTGACCTCACCAATGACACCACGGGGACCATAGAGATCAGCCAACAAGTTCTTGTTAGGCCTTCCCGGGGAGTGAAGACGACGACCCACTGCACGAGCTGCTCCCTTGAACCTGTAGCCGAGGACCCTAGCGAAATCATAGAAGGTAGCCTCACAATAGATAGCCCCGGTCATCCACTTCATAGTGAGAGCATCATCACCTTTCATAACTAGAGTGGCGAAAAACTGCTGAAGGATAGTTGGATTGTAGTCACATTGAATACCCATGAGGCGATGAAGTCCCATTTTCTGAGTCACATACACTGCATCGGAAAATTCTGCCTTGGCCTTGAAGCGATTCATGTCAATTGAGTGCATTAGACGGATGGGATGCTCGAAGGTGAGATAAATGTCTCGGTAAATGTACATTTGTTGAGTGCACCAAAAGTTTGTGTCCTCAATGTCCTCATCTCTATCCTCAGATTCATACCAATCTCCTTGACGCAAGGCGGAGTAGTCAACAGCATCCAAGAGCTTGTAATCGGTTCGAGCAG
Organism: Poa pratensis; assembly: GCA_947311845.1. Taxonomy (NCBI): domain Eukaryota; kingdom Viridiplantae; phylum Streptophyta; class Magnoliopsida; order Poales; family Poaceae; genus Poa; species Poa pratensis. The sequence goes on along the minus strand of CAMZMU010000036.1, from coordinate 4,655,305 downwards.
CTTTGCCCTTTCTCTTCTTAACCTCAGCCCTTGATTTCTCAGATTTCTTCTCAGCAGCTTGCTGCCTAGTAACTGACTCATCAACGAAAACACCTTCTGCATTTTTCTTGAGGTACCTTTTGCGATGATATTTCTTCGGAGTACTCGAATCACCTGTGAAATAAGAAGATAGGTGGATAGCATAGATAAGGACACACAAGTTTATGACTGGAATACTAAATACATTAGAGAAGGAATCCCTTAGTCGATACTACTTAGGCCTAAAAAGAATCTGAAATACAGACCCCGGATATTCCGGTCCAGAGAGGGCCGGATATTCCGGGGGGCGGATATTCCGGCCAGCAAGGGCCGGATATTCCGGCCTCCAGAAATCTGATTCATCTAGGTCTAAAAGTAGATCGAACAAAAGAGTACCAAAACTAATGTATCTAGATGACAGGGAAAGCAACTAGCATCATCTACTCCAAGTATTAGCACAAAATAACTCCACATCAAGAGAGGATGAAGAACACCCTAGATTTGAAAGTGAGAGAGTTACCCTCATCCATTTGAGGAACCACTTGGAGGAGAAGATGCCCGGAAGAATGGAGAATCAGATCCGGAGGGGCCCCGGATATTCCGGTGGTCCAACTTGACTCCGGTGAGGCAGGGCGGCAGCAGGCAGCAGTTTTTGAGGTGAGGGGGTCGGGGGGAAATGAGGAGCACGAAGCCCTCTCCACCCCGGATATTCCCCTTTTAAAAAAAAGACAACTGCTTAGGCCGGATATTCCGTCCCCCCGGATATTCCGGCCCAAAAAGGCTGAATAATCCGGGGCCTGCTGGAGCCAAAACACTCAGATGAAAGGTGGACTTGTGTGCAAGAAAAGACATGTTTTTAGATGAGAGAGGCTTAGGATTAGAGAGCCAAACTGATATTGGTACTTCACGCTCAAACTTGCAAGAAACGAACAAGGAAATGCCAAGTTGAGTGTGTTTTCCATAAAACCAACGAAAAAGGACCAAAAACTCCAAATGATTTGCAAATAAAGTCCACAAGAACCAACTCTTCATAAAGAAGAGGGCGGTGGCCTAGGCCACCATATATGAGTTTGTGGTGTGACACCGCGAAGATGTATCTTGGGTTCACGGCCACTACTCGTCATTTAAGCTCACAATTCATAAAATGAAAATATAGAGGCAAAATGAGTTCTTGCTATCGGCATAATGGGGGGAGGGATAGACCAATGGATTAGAACCGCACTCCCCCAATGTCCATGCCTACACCAAACCAAATTACTATTGTCTAATATGGGTAGGTATGCAAGAAGTCCACTAAGTCCAATTGCTTATGTCCACCACATTTAGTTCTCCTCTCAACTCCTTGAATCTTGCTTCACCAAGAGGCTTTGTGAACATATCGGCGAGTTGATGCTTGGTGTTGACATAGTTGATTGCAATATCACCCTTTTCAACATGATCTCGAATAAAATGATACCGGATCTCAATATGCTTGGTCTTCCCATGAAGTACCGGATTGTGAGCAATTTTGATGGCACTTTCATTGTCACATAAAAGAGGCACTTTGTCACAAATGACACCATAATCCTTTAAAATTTGCCTCATCCATAATAATTGTGCACAACAACTTCCGGCGGCAATGTATTCGGCTTCGGTGGAGGACGAGGCCACACAATTTTGCTTCTTGGAAGACCAACTCACAAGAGACCTACCAAGGAATTGGCAAGTACCCGAAGTTGATTTTCTATCCATTTTGCAACCCGCCCAATCCGCATCCGAATAACCTACAAGATCAAAGCTTGTCCCATGGGGGTACCAAAGACCATAGTTAGGAGTATCTATCAAGTATCTTAGAATCCTTTTAACCGCGGTTTCATGACTTTCCTTAGGACTTGATTGGAATCTTGCACACATACCCACACTAAACATAATATCCGGTCTAGATGCACAAAGGTAAAGTAAAGATCCAATCATAGAACGATAAAGCTTGGGATCAACTTCCTTACCCTTCGGATCTAAGTGTAGATCCGCCTTAGAGTCCATGGGAAACTTATATGGCTTGGCGTTGTTCATATCAAATTTCTTGAGCATGTCTTGAATATACTTGGCTTGACATAAGAATGTTCCTTCACTATATTGGTGGATTTCAAAGCCAAGAAAATACTTCAATTCACCCATCATGGACATCTCAAATTCCTTGGTCATTAGCTTAGAGAATTGATCACTAAATTCATGGTTAGTAGAACCAAAGATAATATCATCAACATATATTTGGCATACGAAAAGCTCTCCATTTATCCTTTTTGTGAAAAAGGTGGGATCGATTACCCCAATTTCAAAACCATGGTCTACTAAGAACTCCTTGAGATGATCATACCAAGCACGTGGAGCTTGCTTGAGCCCATAAAGGGCCTTATGTAGTAAGTAGACATGGTTAGGAAAGTTAGGGTCTTCAAAACCCGGTGGTTGTTTCACATACACCAATTCATTTAGTGGACCATTTAGAAAGCACTTTTAACATCCATTTGATATAAGACAATATTATGAGTAGATGCATAGGCAATTAGTAAGCGAATAGATTCAAGTCTAGCAACGGGGGCATAAGTTTCACCGTAGTCGACTCCTTCGATTTGGGTGTAGCCTTGTGCAACCAATCTTGCTTTGTTGCGAATGACTTGACCATGTGAGTCTTGCTTGTTCTTGAATATCCACTTGGTTCCAATGACATTGTGTGATGTGTCTTTGGGTCTTTCAACTAATGACCATACTTTGTTGCGCTCGAAATTGTTCAATTCTTCATGCATGGCCGCAACCCAATCCATGTCTTCAAGAGCATCATATACCTTGAGAGGTTCTAAGCTAGACAAACAAGAGACATGACCACAAAAGTTAGTTAATTGATTACGTGTGGACACACCCTTACGAATACTCCCAAGGATATTTTCTTTGTAGTGTTGGAGATGATCCAATGTTGATGCACGCCGAATGACTCGGCGTTCTATGGCTTGACCAATTGTTTCACCAACACGAACATCTTCATCATTTCCTTCATCTTGTTCATGGTCAACCCGAAGTGGAGTTCTTGGAGATGGGGGTTCATCATGTTCTTGGTTTCCACTAGAGTTGGGTGGGTCTTGACCATTATCTTGCTCATGTGGATGACTATCATGATCTTGTTCTTGTATAGCTTGTTGATCAATGGTTGAGGTGGATGGTTCAACTTGAGTAGAACTTGTTCCTTCTTCTTGAGTGTCCATAATAGGTTCTTCAATAGGAATAAGTTCCCCTATGCCCATAGTTCTTATGGCTTGAGGTGGAGGTACATCACCTACATTATCATGATCAATATGCTCCGCTTGGGAGCCATTATCCTCGACAAACTCCACATTCATAGATTCTTCAACACATCCGGTGGATATGTTGTAGACCCTATAAGTGTGGGAGTTTGCGGCATATCCAACAAAAATACCATCAAAAGTTCTAGATTCAAATTTAGCAATTGGGCAACCTTTAATGTAAACATGGCATTTGCATCCAAATACGCGAAAGTAAGAGACATTTGGCTTTTTACCGATAAGGAGTTCATATGGTGTCTTTTTCATGAGAGGACGAAAGAAGAGCCGGTTGGAGTAGTGGCAAGCGGTATTGATGGCTTCGGCCCAAAAGTTATATGGGGAACGAAATTCGGCCAACATAGTTCTTGCCATATCAATAAGAGTGCGGTTCTTCCTTTCGGCGACACCATTTTGTTGAGGAGTATAAGCAGCGGAATATTGGTGTTGAATGCCCTCCCCACTTAGGAAATCATCCATAGTGTAATTCTTGAACTCCGTACCATTGTCACTTCTTATTGCTAAAATCTTGGAGTCATATTGGCGTTGAACTAAGGTTGCAAAGTCAATGAATATTTTTGAGTTTCACTCTTCCTCTTGAGGTAGAAAGTCCAACAATATCTTGTATAATCATCCACAATCACCAAACAATATTTCTTGCCACCAAGACTATCATATGTGGGAGGCCCAAAGAGATCCATATGAAGGAGCTCCAAAGGCCTCTCAGTGGAGATAATGCTCTTCTTGGGGTGATTCTTTTCATGCATCTTTCCGGCTATGCAAGCACTACAAGGACGATCTTTGGAAAAATTAACATCGGTTAGTCCTACCACGTGTCCACCCTTCACAAGAGTTTGCAAATTTCTCATACCGACATGGCCTAGCCGGCGATGCCAAAGCCAACCCTTGTCGGATTTAGCCATTAGACACGTGGCGATTTGAGTGGTCTCTTTCGAGAAATCGACCACATACAAACCGTTTACACGAAATCCAACAAAGGCTACTTTAAGAGTTTGAGTGAAAAGGATGGTCACGTGGTGTTTATTAAAGATAACGGTGTAACCGACATTGCATAATTGACCAACGGAAAGTAAATTATATGAGAGAGATTCAACAAGTAGGACCTTCTCAATGGATAACTCCGGAGTGATCACTACATTGCCATATCCCAATACCTTAAGTCTTGCATTATTCCCGACGGTGACATGAGAAAATGTGAGTAATTGATTCAATAGGCCCTTTACTACTTCTTTGCTTCCGGTCATGTGAGAAGAGCACCCACTATCAATGAGCCATGAAGATCCACCGGAAGAAAAGTCCTACAAAGAATCAAGTCTTTGTTTTAGGTACCCATTGTGAAATGGGTCCTCTTTTGTTAGTCACAAGGGTCTTTGGAACCCAAATAGCATAGTGATAATCATCTCCATATGAAGTGCCAACATATTTAGCAAAAACACAACCATCTATAGATTTCATAAGAACATATGAAGGGTTGTATTTTCCCGCAAAGTCATTGTGAGTGGCATTGCCCCTTGTGGCATCACCACTCGCAATGGTAGTCTCTTTTGCTTGTGCGGGCTTGGCATTCTTCTTGTTCGTGTTCTTCTTCTTCTTCTTGGCAACATAACCAAGACCCTCTTTCCCTATGTGAGGCTTTTGCGCTTGCAAGAGCTCATAAAGAGGTTTCTCACCTTGAGGGCTAGAGGCCTTGGCAAGTTCATTCTTCAACCTAGCATTTTCCTCAATGATATTTGCATGATCACAAGAGCAAGTAGAGGAGCTAGGTTCATCAATTTTAGTAGATTGTATTTGAAGTTGTTCAAAAGACTTGGTGAGAATAGAGTGTTCACTCTCCAAGGCCTTGTGAGCCTTGGTGAGCGACCCTAACTCATCGGCTAGTCTATTATGACCAACACCAAATACGACCTTTTGTTTCTCTAAAACATTGTATTTAGCAATAGCATGGTCACGTTCTTTAATGATCTTAGAAAGAGTTTCATTTTGAGATTCATCAAGATTCTCAAGCTTCTCCTCAAGAGAAACTCGAAGTTCATGCTCTTCCTCAATCGCCTCGGTAAGGGAAGCGATCTCATTAGCATATTCTCTTTCTAGTCTCCCCTTTTCTTTAAGGAGATCTTGTGCGATGCCATATTGACTCATAAGAATCTCAAGCCGAATCTTGCTTTCACCTTGCAAGTTAGTCATCAAGAAATCCAAAGCAACATTTTCTTCCTTAACTCTAAGACTCATAAATTCATGCATTTCATTCATAGTCTTAGGAGGAAGGGAAGGTGATACCTCGGAGAGCTTGGCCATGAGACACGTAGCGGATTTGGTGGTGACATTATCATTGGGGGATTCAAAGAGAGAAGGGGTTGTCGATGAAGCAATGGCTAAAGCGGCCACTTCACTTGTGGTTGTTTCTTCTTCATCACTCTCATCCCCGGACATATATTCCTCTCTCACCACCAACACCTTGGAAGGTAGCTTCTTGTTGGGATTGAACTTCTTGAAGTAAGGCTTCGTGGGAGAAGAACTTGACGCTTCCTTGCGAATGAGTCTTCCTCCATGTTCTTCACGGTTCTTGTAAGGGCATTTGGCAACATAGTGGAATTGATCTTGACAATTGAAGCAAGTCTTCATTTTTGGGTTGCCTTCCTTGTAGCCTCTTGCTTTATGCTTTTTATCCACATAAGCTTTAGCTTTAGATGGATTTTTCCAAAAGTCCTTCGCCATGAGAGCCACATAATCTCTATGAGCACCCTTGAGTTCCTCGGGTGCCAAGTAACTTCCCTCTTCATGATCTTGGTCTTCATCTAGTTCCACAACCTTGGCCTTCAAAGCAAGTGAGGAACTTTGGGCCATTCCAAGAGCTCGGGCACGAGAGTCTCTAGCAATTTGAGCTCGGACCTTGTAAGATTGCATCTCTTGCATGACTTCATTTGAGGTCAAGAGGTCATAGTTGTGCTTCCCTTGGAGACTATTCAAGTCGTTCTCTTCAAACGGCATGAGGGCATTCACATACTTCCTCTTGATGTAAGTATCATCCACATGTTTAGCACCAAGGTCTCTAAATGCGGTAGCAAGAGCCTTGAGCCTTTGATACATCTCCTCATGAGTTTCATCATCTTTCTTGTAGAAGCCTTCAATTTGATTGCTCATGGCTTCATATCTATTTCTTCTCATGCTCTCATTTCCAACAAACACCTCCGTGAGATTGTTCCATGCTTCCTTGGCGGTGGTGCAATCTTCAATGTGATGGATGTTCTTTTCACCCACGGCAACACGGATCACATCAAGAGCGGTGGAATTTAGTTGAGCTTCAACTTCTTCTTTCCTTGTCAAGTCATTTTCATCCACCGGCTTGAATCCATCAACAATGATCTTCCAAAGACCTATGCAACCACTTTTCAAGTGAGATTTCATAGAAGATTGCCAACGGGTAAAGGAAGATGCATTAAGACTAGGTGGAGCTCCTCTTAAGTGAATAGGAGGATGAGGCACGGGTAGGTCGGGAGAGTATGCAAAAGGAACTCTAGCATGCTCTCCCTTCCCATTAGGTGTTTTAGGTGAGGATTCATTTTTATTTGAGTTCACCCCCCTTTCTCTTCGACACTTACATCCGAGGGCTTCTCCTTAGGAGGAGCCTCCGGAGTTAGGGAGGAGTCGATACCCTTTGCCACCATGAGTTGCTCTAACATTTTGCGCAACTCTCCCATTTGAGTATCCATAGAGGACTTCATGGAAGTGAAGTCCTCCACGGAAACAGAAGTGGGAACGATGGTGTCATCGGGTATCTCATTCCCATGTTCGTCGAGGGCCATATTTCTCTTAGGCGGTTAAGCCCGAATAAAGAGCCGAGGCTCTGATACCAATTGAAAGGATCGTATGGCCACCTAGAGGGGGGGGGGTGAATAGGTGCTACTCCAATTTTTAATTCTTTTTCGATTAAGGCTTGACTAAAAGGTAAATTCTCTAGATATGCAACTATGGTGAATTTACCTATATGACAAGTTAAGTCTAAACAAGATAAGATACAAGTAGTAAATAACTAGAAAGGATTAACCGATAGGAAAGCACGCGGAGACAAGGATGTATTCCCGAGTTCCTCCTTTTTAGGGGAGTACGTCTCGTTGGAGGGGTGTGAGCTTCAAACTCAAGATGCCACAAAAGGCTTCACCCTATTCTCCGATGAACCTCGCACAAAAGCTCGGTCCACCTTTCTTTATCGGAATCCTCCAAAGCGGAATCCGGAGCACAAAAGCTCGTTACAACAACTTGAGGCTCAACCCACAAAAGGATTGGGGGCTCTCAATCACCAACAACACCTGCTACACAAAAGTAACAAGCAAGTGAGAACAACAAGATGCCTAGGTTTTCCTAGTGGAAACCCTAGGCTCAAATCCCTCAAGTGAATGAGGGGGAAATGAAGAACGCTTCGGTGGAGTTGTAGATCCGGGCCTTCTCCTTCAATCCTCCAAGTATGAGTGAGTTTGGGTGGAGGGATTGGGAGATTGATGAGCTTTGGTCTTGCAACAATGGGGGGGCAAGAGATTCTGGTCGAGCTACTCTGCTGGAGGTAGGTGGAGGGGTATTTATACCCCTCCCAAATCTAGCCGTTGCAAGTCTTCAGGGGGCCGGAATATCCGGCTTGAGTGGGGGCCGGAATATCCGCCCCCCCGGAATATCCGGCCCAGATATTGAAATGTCCGGCCCCAAATATCCGGTTTTGGCAGACGAACGCACATCTGGTTGTTCTCTGGTCCTTAGCAGAAAATCCCTGGGGGCCGGAATATCCGGCCGAGAATATGAATAATCCGGCCCAAATGTCCGGTTTAGCCAGACACTCGCACAAACGTCTGGCAGCTGATTCTTGGCAGAAATTTCCTGGGGGCCGGAATATCCGGCCCATAATACAAATGTCCGGCCTAAAATATCCGGTTTTGCCAGAGCAACACACGAGCTTCTTTTCTCACATCTTTTTGGAGTTTGATGCTTATAAGATTTTCCTTAAATCCTGCATCACTTAAGCATGGTTAAATTATCGCTAGTGTTGTTGCCTAACACACAAAACAACGAGGGATCATGAAATGCCCTTTCACGATGAGTATGCAGTACTTGTCCCTGGTCGGAAGAAATGCAGTGGAAAGGATCAACAACGGAAGAAATCTATAAGAAAGCATAAGATACGACAGCGGCGAGCGGATGTGTACTTACTCCGGAAAGAAAGGCAGAAGAAGGTTGTTCTTCCTCTTGTTGTTCAGCATGAACCTCTGGAGGTACTCCGTGGCCATGGTCCGTGTCCTTGATCCTTCCACCAGCTGACTGTCACGCATGTAGTAGGGATCCACTACTGTGACGTACGGGGTATCATCTCTCTGGATCTTCCTCGCCATATTGATCGCGTATAGGCGGACCAAGTTATAGTCCAGCCGTCAAGAGTGAAACAGGTTGAAGACGTCCTCGAACGCTATGAAGAACAGATCGGCGGGGGGCTTCAGTAACGAAGTCCACGTTCTTTGGCACCTGGACCGTGAACACCGTGTAATTTGGATTCTTGTCTTTAAGAAGCAGGCCCTCTACCGTCAATATAGCTTGATGCAAAGAGTGCATGGGTCCTTCTGTGAGGCAGAGCAGCTCCGGAGGCAGTATCGGTTTACCAGCTTCATGAACTCGGGGTGATATCATGTCTTCATGACCCCGGATAACCTTAGGAGCTGGCTGGCTCGTAGAGGTGCCTTGCCTACTTCTCTTCTTAGGCTTCTTGATCTTCATCTCTGGGGATGGTGGGGGTGCAGTGAACCCCGCGCAAACCATCTGTTGCAGTGTGTGAGGGCTGAAAATGTTACCCGGTTTGTCTGGAGCTTGATCGCCGGCTTCCGGAGGCGTGTTTTGAGAAAAACTCAGGCGCTGGCATGTAGTGCGATGACCAGGTTGATCACTGTGAGCGCGGAAGGGTTCCTCATCCGTAGCAGGCATGTACAAATCTTTGTTCGCGCCCGTGTTGAGGAAGGCATTGACGTGGATATTATCATCATCATCGTCGTTGCCATCAAGTTGAGGTGCAACGTCTTTGCCTTCGGACGGCTGTTGAGGTACAGACATTCCCAACAGTCTTTGGTGGCGGCTGGTGGTGGCAACGACCGGCGGTTCCTTCCGGGTGGTGGCGACTGCTGCTTGTGGCGCCGGTTCCTTCCCAACAGGTCTTCGTGGCGGCTTCGAGGGCCGAACGATCGGGGGCCGGAGTTTAGAGGTGGCGCCGGTGGAGCGGCGCTTTAACCCCTGAAGAACCCCCGGCCCCCCAAGACGAATTTGGGTCTTCGGCCATTCCAAGACCCACCTGGGGCAATTTCCAAGGAGCATGTGCTCCTCGGCTCCCGGAGGTTGCATGGGGGTCGATGGCACTAAACTCAGGCACTACCTTAGTCACCTTGACCCTCATCACGGCCTCGCTCATTCTAGTGTTGTGCATATCACGGCACATTGGTTGTATGAGCATGCCCTCAGCAACTTCCTTCAACTCGCCGTCGGGTACCATCCTACTTCACCATTGCTGCCCTCGGTGTCGACCCCGTTGAGGCGGAGTGGGAGACATGTTGTGGCTTTGGATGGGTCCTCCTGCACGGATGAGGACTTCATGGTGAAGGTCGTGCGATGCAAGACCGAACAGAACTTTGACAACGTTGTGTTTACACACGAACAAGTCAACGTGTATCCTCAGCGTCGGAGGTGATACACCGCAACCAACGTAATAGTAATATACCTACTAGTGGTGTGCCGGTAAATCGACACGCGACAACAAAGTGGGTTTAGGAGCGGGTCCGGCTAGTAATTGTAACATTAATGGCGTGTCGCGAACACCACTCCACTAATAAGTTACGCCGGTTTATACTGTTAGGTCTCACTTACCGGTGGCGTGATATTTATAGACACGTAACTGATAATGAACTATCAGTGAAATGCCACTGATACTTTCGGCTAAATACCAGTGGCGTGACTCAAATTTGTCGCGTCCATAGTGTAATGAAAGTCTTTTTTGCGAATAGTAATGGAAGTCTATAGACACTTTCCTACTAATGCTTCCCTGGTTGGCGTGTATGGACATATTGCTCCATTGCTATGTTGGAAGTTATCTAGCTAGGAATGCAACACAAGGTGGGAGGCCGACAGCGCAAGCCCAGCCGTACTAGCCAACCAGCAACGCGAGCCGTACTACAGGCAGCGATGCGAGTAGGATGGTTCATGAGTTCTCTCCATGTCCTTAATGTACGATCAGACACGGATAACGCCTGCCCATATGCGCCTCCACCTTATCATGCATGCTGTGATGTGGCCATGGTTAATTACCACGAGCGCGCCATTATCACGTACGCTCCTCGATCGGTTACAGTCACCCTAGGAGCGCCATGATCACGTTACTCGATCGATCGGTTTCAGTTACCCTAGGGCCAAGTGTTGATGAGCCGTGCACGCATAGCCTGCCAAAGGATGATCGATATTCTTCGAATATCATGCTAGAAGATCCACAAATTTGTTATTTTTAGCCTGAAATAAAATAAGTCTTTTCATCGATCCGAAACTTCGCACAAATATATGTACCATATATACGCATTCACGATGAAAAAATTGAATTGTTTTGAAATCTAAAAGTACCATTTAAAAAAATTCAAAACGAGGGTGCCCAGGTGCACCAAATCCTCTATGTCCGTCTGTTTCTTTTGCACCAAATCACACAGGATGGGAAACCTCAGTTTTGCTTGCCACCATTTGGGAACGAGAAGAAGAGGTTGTGGGGATGGGTTTGCTATGCTTGCGAGAGCCTGGCGTGATTTACTCGAGGCCCCACGCAGGTGGTAGAATATTCCCGAACAATTTTGGGCCAGGATGTAGACTAGCTAGAAACAAACGGAGGGAGTATCTAAGTACTATATGTTTTCTCGTGCTACCTAACTGTTACTTCAAGGCCTGTAGTTTAGCATGCTAGGCCTGTATGTAGTAGGGTATAACTAGAAACAAAATCGACCTTTGGCAAGGCTAGTTGATCCAATGCGGGGCGCTTCAGTGCTGACACGTGTCGCACTCCAAGAAAGGAAGTCGTTCCAAAACATGCATCATAGGCGTATTCCCGAAAGTCCAGCACATACGAATATCCGAAATGCTACTTTTAGCATTGATGTCTTGCAATCCGGTGGTCATCATCACCCATTTGGATTTGAGGGTACTTAATAAGTTAGTGACCCACCCTTAAGAAATTGGCAAAGGTCTCTAATGCTATGATGCCACAAATCAACCACGTCACACAAGTGGCACTATTTCTAACCACTTTGACCGAATTACTTTCGTTAACCCTAGATGTTCCACCCATTGTTTTATTGAAGAATAAGCGTCTACTCCTCGAGCGAGAACCTTCCCCGGATCGAGGACTAAGGGGTAAGGATCAGAAACTCCACGGGCTAAAACCCAGAGGTACCATGCATAGAGTAAACTTCAACACGCACTTCCACGCATACCCTATCTAGCACACATAGGATTGGGTCAACTTGCTTATTCATCCGCGTGAACCTTACCTGGCCCTGCCCCAATGTTGCTTCTGCACACTTTGGATTTTAGCACAAATAAAACTATTACGAAAAAACTAAAACATATATGTGACCATTTGCGCATATCATGCAAGTTTATTACTCCCTCTTTGCCAAATGAAGTGCATATATTAGTTTTGGTCAAAGTTAAATTTTATAAAGTTTGACCAAGTATGTAGAAAAATTTATCAACATCCACAACATTAATTCAATGCTATTACAACTATTGTGAAATACTTTCATATATTATATGTAATTGACTACATAGTTGGTCAAACTTTATGAAGCTTTTATTTGACTAAAACTAATATGCATTTAATTTGAGAAAAGATGGAGTACTAGCAAGCTGGATGGCCGAGTGCATACCAACATACAACACGCACGGGCACGTTTGCTAGTGCCAACATGAGTACTTGCACATATCATGTTTTGCATTTGCTTTATTGTGTTGTTAATGGAACACCTGCTTATTTTCATTTGCATTGGGTGCCTTTCTAACGAGAACTACAGCTCACCAAGGTGGACATAATTCTGAAACTCGTTTTAATTGTGGTGCTATTACAACCTTCTGTGCTAGAGATTTGTCACCTCAGTATTACTTTAGTCTTGATGAGCTCACTGCTATTGCTTCGGGAATTCTAGGCTAGATGTTGGTATTTTAGTGCTAATGGGAATATTATGCTCTCATGTGTCATCTCCTTGGTTTTATAGGTTTATGAGCGTAAGGGGCAAGATGGTCTCGACAATCCTCCCGCAACCTAACTTTTTCAACACTGCCAGAAAGAAGTAGAAAACAACCAAGGTAGAGTTGGATCCTCCAGCATCAATATGGGGGCTTTTACGAGCTGGACCGTCGCCCGAACCGACATGGGAATCGCCCCCCCCCCCCCCCCCCCCCCGCCGCTGGGGCCGAACCCCTAGCTTGGGGAGAGTATGGGTTGTCCTTCAACGAGTTTATTATATATTCATACTTTATGTCTCCTGATTTTGCTCTGCTTACAAAAAACCAAAAATATTTTAGAATACAAGGCCACTATCAAAAATACAATTTGTATCTATACCAGGCCACCATCTTTCCCCCAAGATAATTGATTAGAATTTCACATGGTACAATGGTGCTCATTAGTGTGAGTGTTGCATTCAACCATAGAGAAATTGACACCACACACAACATATTTAATTAGCACGGAATATTAGAGGTATTTCCCATAGTGACCTTGTATACAAAACCGGAGGGACTATTTGTTTTTTCTAGTAGTGAACGGGTCTATTTCTTCCCCCAATTGGGCGCCCACCAACCAGCGTGGGCTGAGATCAATGATAGGCTGACGCCTAGCGTCGGCCGACTGATATGGGCTAAAAAATCGGTCGTAATCGGGACCGTCTGATCAGCCTAATCAAGCAAATCTTAGCCATACGACGTTACACCATGTAACGTTTGCATTCTGGCCGCTCAGGTTTTAGAGAACCAACCCGCAGTCCTTTGCCTCTTCACTAAACAAATGAAAGGGTATATCCTTTTGTCCTTCACCTTCACGATATTTACAGACACTATGGCACCGTGGTGATTTACCCCGTAAATCAGAGAGTATTGCAACAAAAATTACTCACCAAGCGTACAAACTAACTATAGTATTACAACAAAATTGTCACAACATTTACAAAAAGTAATGTTACAAAATAAGTGGTTAAACAATTTTTGTTGTTGTAGATTGATTTGCAACAAAATAGAACAACGAAGTCAAAAAAAAATCACAAACGTCTACAACAAAGTGGTTACGCAACAAACTTTTTGCTGCATATTCATTTACAACAAAAATCACAAACTATCTAAATAAAAATCAACGTTCAAAACAAAAAATCATGTGTTTGTAAGAAATGCAACAGAGAAAACCCAAGAAAAATACAAACTTGTGCAAATGTCCATAAAACATGCAACATCGCGCGTGTGACTTTCCAACAAAAATATATGAGTTTGTTACAATTTTAAATCACATATGCGCCATTAAAAAACCTCGAGAAAAATACAATTTATAGCAAACGCCAAGAAAACATTGCAACATCTCGTGTGTGCTTTGCCATAAAACACATACATATTTGTTACATTTTAAAAGTATTTGCGCAACATAAAAAATCCGAGAAACACACAACTTGTAACAAACCTACCGAACATATTGCAACATCTTGTGTTTGCTCTTACAACATTTGGCATCTGCGTTTAGGTTAACATATACATTACAACATTACATGTTAGTAACCACAAACCGCCGTCCATTTGCGTCTCCGACTGGCCGATTCGGCACTGCCGCAACGAACCCGGCCTGCCAGGGGCCCGTTTGCGCCCTAGTCCCGCTGGTCCAGCATCTCCCTGGAATAGTCGTGGAGCGGGAGTAGGCGTGGAGGGCACAGTCTTTGGGTACTATAAGTGCCGATTTGGCTGGACAGTTGCCGATATTCTCTGACGACGGGGTGCGAACCAACGGACACCACGTCAGAAAACATTGTACCACGAAAACAACATAGATAAAATCACTTAATAGGCCACCGGGAGCCTGCCTTGCGCTAATAGGTCTTGCAACTGACTTATTAAGATACATACATTACTACGTACATGTCAGTCCATACACACATAGAGTAATCCTGCATACGCATATGTGACAAGTCAGAAAACTTGGCAGCTTCGTGGAAGAGGATTATGCATCAGTTTCTAACCCTGGGCCACCATATTGATTCCGGCACAAGAAAACACAACCTGCATGCGGTACATAAGTATAGGCAATAGGACATCACTGTCAATACATGGAGTAATAAATTTAAGTTGTAGGAGTACATGGAGTAATAAGCTGGAATATATACATTCACAAAAGGATAATAAATGCATACCTGATAATCTTCAATTGTCCGAGTCTTGAAACCAGCTGCACAGTATAGGAAGTACTCCCTCCATCCAGGATTATTAGGCCTTTTAGTAGGAGCACCGCGACCAAGGCAATAGCTGATTGGAAGGAAAATCTTTACTTTTCTCTTGTTAACTGTGGCTATTTATTAGGCGAGACAAAAAAATATTGCATGCAAAACTGTTTTGCCCAATAAACATGAAGAGGTAATTACATGCAATGGTCCAGCGTGTGTTTAGAGGAGGAGGTAGGGCGCTGCACACTAATCAAGACGAAAAATTAATGCTAAAGGGGCCTTATTTTTCTGGACAAATAGATTTTCGTTAGGGGACTTATAATCCTGGACGGAGGGAGTAGTATTCCCGCATACGGATGAAGTTGTCATCAAAGCCTAGTGCAAGAATTTCACTGCATGTAGAGAGAGAGAGGGAGAAATTTAGGAGTAATACTAGTATAGGATCTTGTACACGAACCTCAGCACAAATGCACATGATCAGTGGATGCAAAATGCATGCATGTACTTACTCTTTGTTTGCCATTAAGTTGTCCCTCCAGCTTCTCAGAGTTCGGTAGTAGTGGTCCCCGTTAATATTATGGAGGTGCTCTACGCTGCACTCAGTTAGTGTGCATACAAATCATGGAGGGTTTAACCAATGGAGATTAATCCATCTACCCGCGCCGCCCCCGCGGCGGCCGGCCGCGCCGCCTCCCTCCCGCTCCCAGCTCCTCTATCTCCTCCCTCCCTCCGCCGTCGCCGGTGGGCGGCGCCGGTGGCGGCGGAATCTCGCGCGATTCCCCTTCGGGTGTGTGGCGGCGCGGGGCCGCCTTACGCCTGGAGGTGCTGCTCGGCGGCGTTGGTTTGGCGCGGCGGCGGGGACTCTCTGATGCAGCGTTGGTGGTCTTCGTGGTGGAGGTGCTCCCGTTGGTGGCAGGGGCAGCGGTGATGGTGCTCCAGCCCTGCAGGCCCAGGGCCCGATCTGGGTTAGGGCGGGCCGGTCTCGTTTTGCCTCCGGTTGGCCTGGTGAACTGCTCGTGCCGGAGTTGGCAGCGATGACGCCACCCTTGCTGTAGCGTGGCGATGAGAGCTTCACAGGCCTGTCTAGGTCTGGCCGGGCCCATGGGCCGATCTTGACGGTAGCGGCGGTGGCGGCCTACGGAGCAGCATGGCGGCGGGGACTTTACGAGCCTCCGAGGCTCGGCCGGGCCTAATTGGCCTAGTGTGTCCCTGCTGCCGTGTCCGGTCAGCACCCGCCGATGGCGGTGGAGGACGTCCTCCAGGTGGCTGCGCCGTTGCCGCCCTCCGGCTCCAATGGCTCGGTGTGCTCTTGTTGTGGCGTCCGGTCGGCTACCGTCTATGGCGGTGGAGGTTGTTCCCTCCCGCGTGGTTGTGATACTGTCGGACCTGGTCTACGGCTGCTTCGTCTCGGGCTGGTCGGCCTTGCTACGTTTGCCTTGGTGAGACGACGATGATGACTGCAAGACCGTGGTGGCGTCTGTTGGTGGTTGGCAAGATGGGTGGAGCGCTATGGATTGTCCGGAAGGTGGTTTTTTGGGGTCGGGAGAAATCCTGGTCGTTTGGCACCGACACGGTGACGCTTGAGGGTGTCACTTTCCTTCCTGAAGGGTGTCGGGTGTACCCTTCCCCCTCTTCAGAGCGTACCGGGGGAAACCCTAGGACCTGTCCGGGCAGCAGTGTCGTCGTCGTCGCTTTCCTTCTTGGAGGTGCTGCTTGGTACGCGGTGACTCAAAGTGCTAGATTCGTGGTGGGAATTCTCCGGAGAGGACGCAACGGTTGCGAGTCATTTTCGGTTTCGTTAATCCGCCGGTGTCGGCTTTATTTTCTTTTTCTTTTATTTTGGGCGTGACTGTGCTGTTTGCCCCAGCAATGATCTTGTGATTGTTTCGTGTGGTTGCTATATTTATATAGCGGGGCGAAAGCCTATTTCTTCAGAAGTAGAAGTAGACTATACCAGAGGCCAGATGAAGCGGAAATAGACTTTATCGGGGATAAACAAGGAAGTGAACCTCCAGGGAAGATGTATTCTTTTATGAAGCCTGGGCTTCTAATGTATTCCTCGTAGAGTTCGTCGGGCATTGTGATGGCCTGAATGGACAATGCGCATACAACATATGTAATTAGAAATGAAAGTTAGTTGCATATTCCACATAGTTCCCCATTTAGACGGGCAGGTATTCTCATTCAATTCTACTTTGGGATTTATATTTTCCAATACACACTGCCAATTGATGGATATATATATGTTTATTGTTAAACAAGGATTATTAGGATCGAACCTGGAGGACAAATAAGCCATCTTTAGTTAGGTGAGACTCGCAGCAGGCAAAAAATGCATCCAGATATTCATGGCCAACATGTTCGATCATCTCGCTGATTTATGGATCAGGGATCGATAAACACTTGTTAGCACACGCACGCGAAGGCATGTGTAATGTATACCAGATCACATTAGTTGTACATATACTTACCAGCTTATGATCCTGTCATATTTGTGAGCTGGTATTTGACGGTATAGTCACACAGCAGGAATGTTATGTAATCCTGAAACAGCACAGTTGTTAGGTAAGATTTCACACTCCCTGCCACTGGCTAGTCCACAGCAGATAATAAAATGTATTGGAAGGGGTACATAGCACGTAACTAACCTCTAATCCAGCTTCTTTCACTTTCATCTGGGCGTATTTAAGTTGTTCCTCCGACAAAGTGATTCCAGTGTATTTGCTGCCAGTTTGCTTGACCACTTGTATCGCAAAGCTGCCCCAGCCGCTGCCGATTTCAAGAACTTGATGATCCCTCTCAACTTTAGCCTTTTGTTAAGAGCATATATGTGGCAAAATTGAAAAACCATCAGATAATGTACAAACCTTCTGTCTAACTAGTAGTATTAGTGAACCAAATGATTTCTGACATTTTATCTCATTACTTTAGTACCTTGTCAATTAGAAGGCTCAGTTTATGTAGCTGGGCTTCTTCTAAGCTTTCGCCCTCCGTCTACAAAATGAATTTCAGTCCGCGTATTTTTCGTTGTACTGTACTTTTTTTACAATGCAAGTTACAGAACCAAGTCAAAAGGTTGACAAACCTTGAAAATTCCACATGAGTATGTCATCGATTTGTCCAGAAACAGGGAGAAGAAATCGTTACTCTGCACGAAACATATATGTCAAGTAAATAATTCACTGGTGAGTTATATGTTGACTTACGTACTGCAATGCATGATGGATCACAAAGTTATTATATACATAAAAGATTCAGTATACACCAACATAGAGTTAAGACTAAAAAATTATCCCATATATTACTAATAGGGGCCTAAGCATCTAGGTTCTATTAGTGTGGATAACAAAAAAGGTAGCAGACACACATATATGGAGGTACTCATAATTGTCTTTGTCTAAACGTGAAACACTAATCAAGTTTATGTGTAATGAAGGAACATATAAAACATCTCTAAGCAGGATCGAAAATCCATCAGCTAACTCCAAGGAGATGTCGCCGACAGGTTCAACGTCTGCTTGAACTCCATTTGCGACTTCAACGCATCTTTCGTTTCTTTGCGTACTCCGCGTCGAATGGAATCCCTGTAAAGAATTTGCAACATGAACAGTTGCACCTGAGTCAATCCACCAAGTAGATTTCGAAAACTGTGTATACAAGGATTCATTTACAAAGGAAATAATGTTGTTACCATTCTTTGTCATTATGGACTTCAGGAAAACAGGGCAATCTTTCTTGTAATGCCCAGTCTTCTTGCATACCAAGCATGTATCCTTGTCCACTGGAAGAGACTTCTGCTGATGCTGATGATGCGAGAGAGCTTTTCCATGTGTCTTTGAAGGGGAACCATTGCTACTGTGATGGTAGTTCTTTTTCTTATCCTTCACATAGTTCAGATAACCACCATATGAAGCTTTAAGTCTTTCCTCTTCTTGCACACACATGGCTATTGTCTTTTCAATGTCTCATTTTTCAGGCGATATGTTGTAGTTGACAACAAAAGTGTCAAACTGACTTGGCAGTGAAGCCATAACAAGGTGAACAAGGAGTGCAGGCTTGAGCTCCAAGTCATCGTCCATGGGCTTAAGTTTAGCTGCCATGTTGGACATCCTCAGAATGTGCTCTCTTATGCCATGTCCACCTCATGTGTACTTTTCTGTCACCAGCTGTTTTAGCAGCTGGGTAGCATATACCTTTGAAGAACCAGTAAACTGGCTCTTTATCTTTTCAAGAAACTCCCTTACGAAAGCACACTCTGCAATTGAGCCCACAATAGCGACCTCAATTGTGTTCATTATGAAAGCCATGCACTTTTTATTGGCAGTAAGCCACTTTTTGTTGTCGAGGGTATACGACATCTCCATTGGAGCATAGTCCCTCTTCTTTTTCTCCCATGCATCATCATCATCTTTTGCATCTCTGATTGGCTCTGTAGGTTTGACTGGCTGTGGAGTGTCCACAACCCAGTCCACCTCAGCACAAACGAAGGCCAGATCAACTTTCTTTCTCCATTCGGAGTAGTTGTCACCTCTGAGGGTTGGAACATCCTTGATGCATCTCATCAAGTAGTACCCTCCTGAAAAATCACATCGAGGTGAGAACAAAACAACAATTGCATGCAATAATCCAACGTTGGTCAAAATTAAAACATACAACTATTTATGCAATTAAATCTATATCACCGTTGGGCAGAAAATAGAAATAAATGCACATATAACAACAATAAATCATGATTATGTTATTAACAACGTTGGTCATAATAATAACAGAATCATAATCATTTCAATAATCACTTTAACATGCTCTTAAAATTTAATTCTCTCTTTAGTTCTATTTACTTTTAAAAGAGCACTTTTATATATTTTGCAGCGGAAAAACATGAATAAAAAATTCATGAACTTTGTACTTTTCAGAAGCATTTATTTTACTTTTCTGTTTCCTAGACAAAATTTCGTTGGAAAATTTTGAATAGGGAAAAAACTAGATGAAATTTGCCCAAAAAATGGACAAAAACAATTAAAATATGCTTCTGAAATTAAAAAAAAACAGAAAACAGAGAAAAAACTCGGCCTGTGCGTCGCGCCAGCCCGGCCCACGGCCAGCTCCGCGCGCCCCTCCTCTGGCCGAAAATTTCCCCGGCCCAGCGGCCCAACGGCCTGTTTACTTTCGGCCCAACGGCCCGCTGGTAGGCTATGGTTTGCCGCCGGTCGATCCTGGCCGTCCCTTGCGATCGGACGGCTGTCCGCGCAAGTCGCCGGATCAAAACCCCGGCTCGGCCCCGACCCGGTCAAACCCTAGCTCCATTTCCCCGTTCGCTCTCCCTCTCGCTCGCTCCCGCGCGCCGACAGCCGCCCGTGGAGAAAAAACTCCACGGCGGCGATGGCTCACTGGTGGCCGGCGGTCAGCGACGGCCGCTAGCCCTCCTCTTCTTCCCCTCCTTCCCCACTTACTCTCTCCTTCCCCGCGCGTGCGCAAGGGTTAGGGTTAGAGTTTCTTCGGTCGCCGGAGCAAGCTATGCCGAGAGGAAGAAGACGACGCCCTCGCCGGCCCCTTTGCCGGCGTGCGCGAGCACCTCGAGGGTGAACACGCCGCCGTCAAATGGCTCTGCGGTGGTGCCCTTTGCCCGTGAGGGGTTCGTGTTCTTCTTCCCGATGCCCCAGTTGGTGCGCATCGGGATCGAGAGGAAACGGCGTGGCCGTAACGGCGGCGCTCTTTTCCGGCGAACACAAGGGCTTCCTCCGGTGAGTTTTCTTTTCTCTTTCTTTTGATTAGGGTTCGGGGATTCCACGGGAGGGGAATTTACTTTTGCTTTTCTTTTCTGTCTACACGAGATCTAGAATCTAGGAGCTCTGATACCAATGTTAACTCCACAAGATCGTCTAGTCTAGATCATACGGGTAGAACAGAGAGATTGGAGGAGGAGGATGTTCACCTTCTCCTTGTGCAGACGACCCCGGTGCGCCGGACATGGTGGAGGTGGCCGGCGATGGCAGGGAGTGGCGGCGGTGGTGGTACTTCCCGTCGCTCTCTGCGCAACCTAGATCGGTTAGGGTTTGTAGGTGGGGTGTGGCGGCGCACGACGAACCTCGTGAGGTGTGCCGCCGGCCCCCACCACTCTTTATAACGCAGCGCGACAGGGACCCACCAACCATTGGTTTGGTTGGGCGCCCCCGATCAGGGCGCGAGTCAAGGGTTACGTGCGATTGTTGGAAACGAACGTTGGAGCTCAACCTAACAGTTTGTGCTACGGAGTTCTTCCTCGAGATGTGGTGTAAGAAATATTTAGCAGATGCCGCCCCAGCTGTAAGAAGCATGGGTGTCCACCAACCCCTGCAGAGGATGGATACAGTTGTATATACTGCTCAGCACAGGTCTTGACTGACCTGGATCGAATTAATCTGACGAGTAGTAGAGAGTTGAAGGTTTTGAAATTAACCTTTTGCTGACCAGGCTGTTACTGCTCTTGGGTGCATCTCTGTTGACAATGAAAATCTGTAGAGAAATAAAACTCGAATCATGTAGAGAGAGAGAGAGAGATGGAAAAAATGCTAGCTAGAGAGATAGAGTTTTACCAGGAAAAGATTTAAGAGGCCTTCTTATCGAGAAAAGAGCACCAGCCATTGATGTATGCATCTGCCAAACCAATGTCAGATTCTGTTGCAACCTGAGACATGCCAAAGTGAAGACCAGATGAGATGATTGTACACCGATCGATTGATCGAGAGCAATTGGAGTGGGTCGAGTATAAGATAGCCGGAATGAGTCCTAAAATGCACATATAGATGACTAGCTAGGCACAGACCTTCCAATAGAACATGGGGTCATGAACTCGCAGGACGGATTCTACATGCCGTTTGTCACTGGCATCACCGAAACTCAGCATGTTACCTCCATCCTCGAGCAATCTGCACGTACGCCCGGAAAATGTGTAGGTGAGAGATTAAGATGCGGCATAGCTAGCACATCGATCGATAGGAGAACTCACGTCAGGTTGCCGATGGATACATATCGGCTGATGAATCTTGTTACCAGAAAGCGCGCCGCAACCTCGGTCCATGATAGAACCATCTGCTCAGCTGGGTGGTTCTCCGTGTCTCGGCTCGCCTTGAGCTCCTGCACCGCCAGCCCGCTTTCGCCGGCACCCACCAACGCAACGCTCATGGTCGCTAGCTAGCTAACTTTTCCGGTTTCTCACTCTGAGCTTTCCTTCCCTAGCTTAGAAAATGGTTACGATATATAGGAGCCATGTTCACGGTAGTACAGTGATCAAATTTTCCGCACGTGACAGCTAGCTTGTCCCTTCCCTAGCTTAGAAAATGGTTTCAGTGGCACACCTACACAACTTGCATGCAGTGCAAGTGCATATGCCCACAGATCAGCTTAAGAACTAGCAAATCCCCAAACACCCGCACCTCCCCTCGCCCCCCCCCCCCCCCGCGCGGCGCTAGGGGCGTTCTCTCCGGCGCCACTAGCCCCCTCCCGGCGGAGCCGCCCTGCCGTCGCCGGCCTCCTCCGCGGCGGTGGCGGCACCCTCCCGCTGCCACAAAGGTGGTCGGGGGGAGGTCCTCGTTCCCAGCTGGAGGAGACCGGCCCGTGGGGGCGGCGGCGGTCGGGGTGGAGGATGCCGAGCCGGCGGGCTCGGGTGAAGGTCGAGGAAGGTGCGCTGGCGGCGGGCGGTGGCATGGGGAGCCGGTGGCGCCGTCGCCGAGGATGTGGCGTGCCCGATGGGCTTGGCGGGCCCGATCTGGCCCCGTCGGGCCTGGGCCGGGGGCGCGTGTACGTCGTGCTGGGCGCGGAGGCGGAAGAGGGGCACATCGTGCAGGGATCAGAGGCGCACGGGCGTCGTGCAGGAATAAGCGAAAGACGGGCGGGCGTCGTGCAGGAGGCACAGGCGGGCGCTGGCGCGAGGAGGCCGAGTTCGGCGCGGCAGAGGATGGGCGAGCTCGAGGGGATGGCTATGGAAGCCAGGGCGGCGGACCCGGACCGGTGGCTGCGGCAGGGCCGCGGCCGACAGGGCTGGCACCGTGGTGGGATAGACTCCCAACCGGCTGCTCCCTGAACTTTACGAACGGGAAGAATTTCGAGCGAAAGCTTGCACGGATTTCGGTCTGTGCCATCGATGGTGGCGCCTTTGGGCGTCGTTCCATCTTGATCGCGTCGTTGTGAAATCTCGACCCGGTCCGACGCGAGTGGTTCCAAGACTCTCTGGGTGAAAATCTAAGCCTCGTCGGGGGCAGGCGACGGTGACGGACGCGTCACTACCTTGTTGTAGGCGTTGTCTTGGAGTTATAGACCTCGCGGTGCGATGGCTTCGCGATGGATGGGCAGGATGCCCCGTCGGGGGAGGCGGATGCCGGGGCAGCGGCCCCGGAGGGTGGTGGACGTCGAGGCGGCGGCCTCGGTCTCCCATGCTACGACGGTTCTATGAGGCAGAGCTGTTGTCTAGCGGGGGTCTGGGTGGTGACCTGGATGGAGACTGTGTGGGCAGAGGGTTCCTCGACCATGACTGGATCAATTTCGGGCAATGCGAAGGTCGATCTGGTTGTTACGCCGAGGCGGCGGCCCCGGAGCGGGTGGTGTGTGTGGTGGCGTTTGTTCGACTTGGGTCGTGTGGGCGGCGGGTCGCTTCGTTTGTGTAATTCTTTTGTACAGCTTGTATGGTTTTTGGACCCGGTTTCCCTTATAAACTGGGTCAACTCTTTCTATCTATTCGGACGGTGGATACGACCACCTTATACCTCAAAATTTGCCCACAAATCCAGCCGGGCGATCTGACTTGATCTCATTATTTGAAGAAATTATTTTATATAATTTGATTGGATCTGATCTCATCTCATCTATACCGAAATTGTTTACGGATCAGACTTATGCACACAGATGTGGTTCAGCATGATTGGTGAGTCTACACGGTTGTCACCCATCTTCATCGGTTGATTGTGCCTCGTGAGTCTGTAAGTTTTGTATTCCAGGGTGAGTTCAGCATGATTGGTGAGTCTATACATTTTAGCATAGAGAGAGTATAGCACCTCTTCCTGTTTCTCCCGATTGTGTTCCAGGGTGCACGCTTCACGTCACGTGGATCTACGGTCGCAAACATGATCGCTTCCATGACTTTTGAGCTAAACAGTAAAAGCAATGCATGCTCACTTTTTAATTATGTGGCTGGAGACCTCCCGTGCGGAACACCCTTTTTTTTCTTTCCTTCTTATTTTTTAGTTAGTGTACTTCCTCATGCATTTGCTCATTAATTACTTGCTTGGTCTTCCAGCTGGCGAAAATAACTTAATTCCACCGAAGTATAAGAAGTACACGGAGTATAAACTATAAGTATGCTACGAACCAAATGACAAAAGTAAGTATATTTAGAACCGAAATACAAGGTACACACAAAGTGCAAGTATATTAAAAGTTGAAGTACAAATTACAAGTATACTAAGAACCGAAGTACAAAGTACACTAACCGAAACACAAACTAGAAGTATACTACGGACTCCAATATAAGAGGGCGAGGGTGACGAGCGCTTTTGGTTGCTCACCTGAATTCTTGGTTGCTCGGTTTGAGAGCGCCACGTTAGGTGTTGTTTGCTTCTACGCAGCGTCTGAACTTCTCCTCTCTGCTTCAGTCTGCAATAGACATGTGTTGAGAACCAACCAACACATTTACACGGGATCTACCTCAAACTCCAATTCGCAACAAGTGGAACAAGTCGCAAAGATCAAGAAACAAAAATATTGGACTTGCAGCATAGCTATGGAGTAAATGTCGTGGGGCAAGAAGCCAGTTGTGTCTCTGTATGTAAATTAAGGAGCCAAATCATGGTGTCGTTTGATTTTAAAGTATCCAAATCTTAAATATATTTTAAAACGGAGAAAAAGCATTGCTCATTATATTAACCAACGCACCAGAAAATAGGAGACTGTGCAGATCAGAAGACTCCTACACCTTGCGGGACACATTCTTTAAACATATAACTCTACAAGCATCCGAACAACCAGTTCCATCAGAAAAGTTGATGGAAATAAAACAGGCTACTAGGTTTCATCCTATTCTATTGGACTCCAAAACCTATTCTAGTAGGATGTTAGTTTCAGTTAGACCTATTGAACTCGCGGTTTTCCTGTTCGGTTGTCCACTAGAATGAGATAATCAAGAAATTTAAAAATGTTCTTAGCAGCAACTTTACCATATATGATGTGCCCTAGGCAGTACATTACTTGGCAGAAAACAAAACCAGCAACATTGTACATAGCACCACCTCACCGGTTGTTCCTTCTCGCGCACTTTGTGGCACCAGTTGTCGAAGATGACTTTGTGGAGTGGTGGGACAATGAACCATCCTCCTCGCGCCCACCTCGGCATGGAAAAGAACCTCCATGATCATACCCACGGCCTGGCGGATCTAGAAGCATGGCAACGGAGCCGTTTTTTATCACGTACAGCCAAACATCACTGGCCTCCTCGACACGATCAAGGCTGAGGCTAGATTATGGGCGAAAGCGAGAGCAAGGAGTATATCAGTGCCACTTCTAACTGTGCCTATCTGTTAGGGTGTAGCGTTGCGTCTCTGGGGTATGTTCCATCTTTGGGCTTGCACGCAACTCTTTCTCTATAAATGCATCGAGACACAAAGTTGTTGTATTTTTCACGGAAAAGGAACGTTTTAGGTACAAAATGATTGATTCATGCCTGGAAGGAGAATTCTCTTTTGGTTGCTTCATTTACCAAATGGAAGCTGAAGCAAAAGCATGTTCCAGCTTACACTAATTAATGGATAATAGTACTGCATACTATTTCCAGGATAAACTGTTCCAAAATCCTGAGATGAAAACGGTGCTAAAGTCATATAAAGTAAACAACAGAAACTATATTTGAACACAATTAGCTAGTGTAGGAAGTAGCAATTGGGACCACTCTTTGGAGATTGCCTGTATCAGCTTCCCTTTTTCATGTCATCAACTGGATGTGCAAGGAGTATCTTCAGGCCTTATTCAGTACGGCGTTCAAAGAAAACCTATACCGGCGAATGAAACGGTCAAATTTGAGAAACATGGGCCTGGAGATGTAAAATAGGAGAATGCATTCAATTGGTGAAAACAAAAGGACAATAATTCTCTAGAAAAAGAGGGGATGGATAGTTTATCAATACCTCGTGACATCCGGGCAACATGCCACCTGGTTGAAATGACCAGCGTCACCGCCACCTTCCATTCTATTCTTCAACAATAGTAACTTTGGGATGGTTGGGGTGGGCACCAGCTTCGTTCCTGATCACATCCGCTGCAGCCTTGGTTTCTGAATATTTGGCCCTTTTGCTGTAGAGGTGTACCTCTGCTTCTTTGAGACACGGGAGATGCCCGATGCCAAAATAGAAACCATAAAGCGCCGCCATCAATACATGGAATGGAACCTCAAGCTTCTCAAGCTTCGGCATAGCTCCTTAGGTGAACATAACGTACGCGCCACCGTTATGATCTCTGCATACGAGGACAAACTCCTTCAGGCTTGGGAATCCTTGGACTGTGAGCCTTTCCTTTGGGTCACTTTTCGACCACAGCTCCAGAGAAAGTAAAGAACAGAGCTTCCCAAGACGGCGTAGATCCTCCTCCATTACTTCAGTCAGATTGATGTCTAGGTGTGCTAGGCTGGTGAGTGCCGGTGCAATCCACTTCGGAGTTCGCGGTAGATAGTAGGTGGTGTCCATATAGAACAGCTGGAGGGAAGATGGCAGAGGGGACCAAGAATCTAGGAAGTCAAGCGGAGTTGCTTCATCACTGTATATTTCTAGAGATCGGAGTTTACAGGCACCAAGCTTGCATAGAGAGGAGAGTAGCATCCCTTTGTACTCCTCAGTTCCTCTACTCCTACCGTTCAACTCTACATGGAGATGACTCAAACTGGTCAGGTTTCCGAGCTCCTCCACTGCACCTTTTGAACTCAAGGTGATATTGAAACCCGAGATCGCTCGTAAGCTCCTCATGTTACCAATCCCATCTGGTATCTTTGTGTTTCCCTCTAATTCACCATATGTATCCCTTGCAGTAAGTAGATATTGTAGCTTAACAAGCTCAACAATTCCACGTGGTAACTCTTGTACGTCTGTATTCCTAAGATGTAGCGTCTCTAGATCTTGTAGCATCGGAACTCCTGGTGGCAGCTCTGATATGCCTGTGCCACGAAAACTCAGGTACTTTAGGTGGAACAGGTTGTCCATACCATTCATATCATACTCCTCCAAATCCTCACAGCCTTCAAAATCTAGTACACGTAAGGTTTCAAACTGAAGGAGACTAAGCAAATGTTTGATGCAGTCTGAGTCTTTTACTGTTAGAGATCGGACATGGCGAAGATCTTTATTTGCCAATATTGCTGAAAGCTCCTGGTCAATGTGCTGGATCGACAGTCGTCGAATATAACCATGAGAACTTTCCCAAACTGTTTGCCCCCCGTTTATCACTGTGATGAAATTCTCTTCAGCGGATTTCGATATGATAAGTTCGAGCATCATGTCATGGACTCGACAGGCACGAGCCTTACCATCAAAGCCAATGTCCACTGGTTGGACCATGCTTTTGTTGATAAGCTCGTAGAAACAGTTCTCCACAACCTCTTGCCGGCTCTGCCCACGCTCTTCAGAGATAAAGCCTTCTGCAATCCATCGCCTCACCAACCTTTCTCTCTCAATCACATAGTCCTCGGGAAAGTGACTCAAATACAGCAAGCAAGTCTTGAGATTTGGTGGAAGATCACTGTAGCTAAGGGATAATATGCTATTCATTCCTGCCAAACTCTTGTCCTTGTCCAGAGCATAACCGATTGACCTTTTTACCCTCTCCCACTCTTCCTTGACAGTTGGTATGTTTGCCAACAAACTAGACATACTGATAATGGCCAATGGCAGTCCTCCACATTTTTTCAGGATTTCATTTGAAACTTGAACATATCAGGGCAGTTGTCCTCGGAGCCAAAAATTCTTTTGAAGAACAACTTTTTCGAGTTAATGTCACTCAGAGGTTCCATTTCATAGATGCGCTCATCACAACCCTGACAACAGGACCTTGCTACAGCAACAATGCGTGTTGTAGCTATAATTTTGCTAGAAAAATTATTCTCTGGAAAAGCACACTTGATAGTGCCCCATGCCTGTATAGACCATACATCATCAATGATGATGAGATACCTGGTAGATTTACGAGAAGGAATTCAACGAAAGGAAAATGTCATAAAACTCCAAAATAATATATATACTTCAGGTGCGCAAATAGCAAGGATGACTCAAATTCTGCAAGCCATGCGGTAATAAAGTAATGTCAGGGGTGGATTATTTTCCATGCCCGGCCACCAGACACCCAAAACCTAGGTGTATCTAGCAGGTGCTAGCTCTTGTACAGTTTTTCCCCTTCTGTTTCAGTTTTAATGGCTTTCTGTGTACTCTTTTGTGTCATCTACTCATCTCGATTTATCTTCTAGTATACAAAGACACACACTTTGGTGTGAGTTGAGAGGAAAAAAACATAAATTTGTACATCCAGTAACAACTACCCAAAGAATGAGATCTATGCATGAAACATGCTTTGCAGAAGATTAATAAGGCTGAAATTAATTACCTTTGATCTTGCAGAAGTTCTCTCAGCTTCACTATGGATTTCTTTTCGTCCCAAGTCTCAATATCTTTTGTGAATTCATCCTGGCATGGCACTTGGGAGACAACTTGGGAGATGATGTTTGTATCTGGCTTTTGTGATATTGATACAAAAGCTCGACAACGAAAATGCCCTTGAACCATGCGATAGACCTCATTCACTAGTGTTGTCTTTCCCAGTCCACCAAACCCAACAACAGACAACACCCTGCGATGATGCTCAGTCAAGCTGTTTTCTTACTCCACCATCCACTTGGCAAGATCATTTCTCGGACCTTCAACACCCACAAGGTGCGCCTTCTCGGCAAAAAGAGCAGACATCCGAGGATCCACAGCTACATGGCCAGAGGTGCTATGAGGAATATCATCCAGCTTGTAACGATTCTTCTGCTCCTGCACTTCCATGACACAAGCCTTCAGGTCGCCAATCTGGCTGGTTATTCGGCGCCGAGACCGAAGTGTCTTGAGACGGCGAACAGTGTTGCGGAAGAACTCTTTGATGCCACCCTGCCGGCCCCCACCATAGCCGAGGTGGTGAATGAACTTGTCAATACAATCTTCGGTGTCATAGGCCAGCTCCCTCACCAGTGATATCCACGCCTTCATCTGGACGCTTGGATCTTCTAGCATGCTGTAACTCTGGAGCGCAGCATGCATGCTGGTTAGCTCTGATCTGAGGGAGCGGATCTCTCGGCGCACCCCTTTTAGACAGTCACGCTCGTCGGCGAGCAACGTGGTGAGCTTCACCAGCAGGGGACCCAATGCGCCCAGCGCAGCGGTCACGACAGGCGCCATTGATCTTTCTCTCTTTTCCTTGTCACTGCACTCAACTTCTTTCTTGTGTTTATCTGATAGGAGCGGAGAGAGCTCAGACAAGTGCAGGAACCCATACAGGTTGCAAGCCTGTCCTTAGCTCACATAACGATGGCTGGCATGTGCGTTTGATCCCCCATGCCTCAGGCTATAGCATGTGCATCAGCCAACTGGACATGGATGTGAGTGAGGTAACAACAGATTAATGTCAGGTTACAAGAGGGAGAGAACCCCGTATGCAGACCCAGCACGTAAAAACAAATCTAGTTAAATGTGGCCCTCGAGATCTCAACCAAATATAGTTGGATCTAAATCTCAATTAGTCAATGGTGCCAGCTGCACACTAGCACTTAAGTAGGACATGTATGAAATGATAATTTTCTACAATTTTAGCACCAACCTGACTTTTGTGTTTATTTCCTGGCAGGAGCATAAACATACACATAGTACTCAAACATGTAGTACAGACCCAGTGCATAGAGGCTCCCACACAAGGTGGGGTCTGGGGAGGGATTATAGGAACCTAGTCTTTCCCCTGCAAAGTGCAATGCAGAGAGGCTGGTTCGAACCCAGGACCTCTTGGCACAAGTGGAGAGGACCTCACCACTGCACCAAGGCCTGCCCTCTAGTACTCAAACATGTACATGTGTGAAATTTATTTCTGAATTTATTTAGAGACGGAAAATTGTTTTTTTAGCTGAGCCCATGTAAGGCTGCGCTGCCCTTTCGTCATTCAACTCCTCCTCTTGCCGCCTTCTCTTAAATAATAGCACATATCTACAAGCCCCCCATTTGAGATCCATCAAACTGGATCAATAACCAAGATTGTTTCAGTTATGATGTGCCATGGGCTGTTCTTTTTTTTTCCGTTACTAAAATAAAACCAGCCTCTAGAGCCAAAAACAAGGTATGAAAAAAATAGATGTTGATACCTGTGGATGCATTTCAGCACACAAACTTCACCTACTATTTCTGTGTGCAGCTGTATAGATGCAGGATTAGGGCAAAGCCTCATCGTGGGGCCTCCATACATAGACTGCAATGGAAGAAACCAAACTGGCAAGTTGATATATTTGCAAGAGATAGATGATACAGTAGCTAATAAAACAAGAACGTGGCAGCTCAAGTGGAATATATCAACTCTATAAAGAACCTAAAACTTGGTGAACTTCACGCGCCTACCACTTCTGTTCAGCAAGATACAGAAATCCACCACTCCACCATACCTGCCACTTTCTGTTCAGTAAGATATTGACATCCACCAGGTTGAAATAGCCATCTTCACTGAAACCTTAACAAAATAAAGATGCACTTAGACAGCCATCCGAATATTTCACAAGCTTTCGATGATATATCGAAGGTGTCATGCACATGCGTAGCTGGGTGATTTCATGTGTAGTTGCTGCAACATTCTATGGCTTACATCAGGACAGTGATGGTGGGGTGACTGGCAAGTACAACACTCAGCATGCATTTGAGGAGAGTAAACAGATAACTTATATCAGATATGTCAGCCAGAAAAACTTAAATATTATCTGAATATGCTAAAAATATCTGAAGACAACGACAACAACAACAACAACAAAGCCTTTTTTTCCCAAACAAGTTGGGGTAGGCTAGAGTTGAAACCCATAAGATCTCGAAACCAGGTCATGGTTCTGGCACATGGATAGCTAACTTCCACGTAGCCCTATCCATGGCTAGTTCTTTGGTGATATTCCAATCCTTCAGATCTCTCTTAACAGACTCCTCCCATGTCAAGTTTGGCCTACCACGACCCCTCTTAACATTCTCATCCCGCTTTATCCGTCCGGTATGCAATGGCGCTTCCGGAGGCCTACGTTCTATATGACCAAACCATCTTAGACGGTGTTGGACAACCTTCTCTTCAATTGGTGCTACCCCAACTCTCTCACGTATATCATCATTCCTAACCCGGTCCTTTCTTGTGTGGCCACATATCCATCTCAACATGCGCATCTCCGCTACACCTAACTGTTGGATATGTCGTCTCTTGGTCGGCCAACATTCTGCGCCATACAACATCGCAGGTCGAATCGCCGTCCTATAGAACTTGCCTTTTAGCTTTTGTGGCACTTTCCTATCACAGAGGACGCCAGAAGCTTGGCGCCACTTCCTCCAACCAGCTTTGATTCGATGACTCACATCTTCATCGATATCACCATCCTTCTGGAGCATAGACCCCAAATATCGGAAGGTGTCTTTATCAGGTACCACCTGTCCATCAAGCCTAACCTCTTCCTCCTCGTGCCTAGTAGTACTGAAGCTGCACCTCATGTACTCAGTTTTGGTTCTACTAAGACTAAAACCTTTCGATTCTAGAGTCCGCCTCCACAGCTCTAACTTTCTATTAACCCCCGCTCGACTATCGTCAATTAGCACCACATCATCCGCAAAGAGCATACACCATGGGATATCTCCTTGTATATCCCCTGTGACCTCATCCATCACCAAAGTAAAGAGATAAGGGCTCAAAGCTGACCCCTGGTGCAGTCCTATTTTAATTGGAAAGTCATCGGTGTCGCCATCACTTGTTCGAACACTTGTCACAACATTATCATACATATCCTTAATGAGGGTAATGTACTTTGTTGGGACTTTGTGTTTCTCCAAGGCCCACCACATGACATTCCGTGGTATCTTATCATACGCCTTCTCCAAGTCAATGAACACCATATGAAGATCCTTCTTCTTCTCCCTGTATCTCTCCATAAGTTGTCGTACCAAGAAGATGGCTTCCATGGTAGACCTCCCAGGCATGAAACCAAATTGATTTTTGGTCACGCTTGTCAATCTTCTTAAACGGTGCTCAATGACTCTCTCCCATAGCTTCATTGTATGGCTCATCAACTTGATTCCACGGTAATTAGTGCAACTTTGAACATCCCCCTTGTTCTTGAAGATTGGCACTAATGTACTCCGCCTCCATTCTTCAGGCATCTTGTTTGACCGAAAAATGAGGTTGAAAAGTTTAGTTAGCCATACTATCGCTATGTCTCCAAGGCCTCTCCACACCTCGATGGGGATACCATCAGGGCCCATTGCCTTGCCTCCTTTCATCCTCTTCAGAGTCTCCCTAACCTCAGCCTCCTGGATACGCCGCACAAAGCGTCGGCTGGTATCATCGGAGGAATCTTCTAGCTCAATGGTAGAGCTCTCATTCTCTCCATTGAACAGGTTGTCGAAGTACTCTCGCCATCTACGCTTGATCTCTTCGTCCTTCACGAGGAGTTGATCCGCTCCGTCCTTTATGCATTTGACTTGGTTGACATCCCTCGTCTTCCCTTCTCTCGTCTTCGCCATCTTATAGATGTCTCTTTCGCCTTCCTTCGTGTTTAGACGCTGGTAGAGGTCCTCATACGCCCGACCCCTTGCCTCGCTCACCGCTCGCTTTGCGGCCTTCTTTGCCCCCTTGTATATCTCCATGTTGGTTGCGCTCCTGTCCAGGTATAGGCGTCTGAAACAGTCCTTCTTCTCCTTAATAGCCTTCTGGACCTCAACGTTCCACCACCAGGTATCCTTAGCATCCCTTCTACTTCCCCTGGTCACCCCAAACTCCTCTGATGCAATCTTCCGAATGCAAGTCGCCATCCTCATCCACATACTGTTTGCATCGCCTCCTTCCTCCCAAGGGCCCTCCTTAAAAACCCTCTCCTTAAAAGCTTGAGCTGCCTCTCCCTTTAACTTCCACCACTTTGTTCTAGCAACTTTTGGGCGCTTATCCCGCTGGACACGAATCCAAAAACGGAAGTCAGCCACCACCAGCTTATGTTGATGGACAACACTCTCTCCAGGTATCGCCTTACAATCAAGGCAAGCGCGTCTATCTTCTCTTCGAGAGAGAACAAAATCAATCTGGCTAGAGTGTTGGCCACTACTGAAAGTCACTAGGTGGGATTCTCTCTTTCTAAAGAGGGTGTTAGCTACGACCATGTCGTAGGCTAGGGCGAAGCTTAAGACATCCTCCCCTTCTTGGTTCCTGATGCCATAGCCAAAGCCCCCATGCACCCCTTCAAAACCTGTGTTAGATGTACCCACATGGCCATTGAGGTCTCCTCCTATGAAGAGCTTCTCACCAGTAGGTACTCTCCTAACCAAGTCCTCGAGACCTTCCCAGAACTCTCTCTTGGTGCTCTCGTTGTGGCCTGCTTGCGGGGCATACGCGCTGATAACATTGAGAACTAAGTCCCCAACAACCAGCTTGACTAGGATAATCCGGTCTCCTTGCCTCTTGACGTCCACTACTCCATCCTTAAGGCTCTTGTTGATCAAGATGCCTACCCCATTTTTGTTTGAGGTTGTCCCCGTGTACCACAGCTTAAAGCCGGTATCCTCCACCTCCTTCGCCTTCTGTCCCTTCCATTTGGTCTCTTGGACGCATAGGACATCAACACGCCTCCTTATCGCCGTATCAACTAACTCCCGTAACTTGCCCGTCAGGGACCCTACGTTCCAGCTACCTAAGCGGATCCTCCTAGGCTCGGCTAACTTCCTTACCCTCCGCACTCGTCGAGTCAAATGCGAAGACCCTTGCTCATTTTTCACTACACCCGGGCGTCGATGCAGCGCGCCACTAAGGATGCGACGACCCGATCCTTGCTCACTTATCACCGTATCCAGATCAAGATACGGCGCGCCACCAAGGGGGTGGCGGCCCGGCCCTTGCCCATTTGACACCACACCCGGGTTCCGATATGGCGCGTCGCTAAGAGGGTTACGCCCCAACGAGGTTCTTTTGGGTTTCATCTCCATAAGAGTGGCTGGGTTTTTTCCGTTGGCTTGCCAAGCCTATCACAACCCTCCTCCTTTATCCGGGCTTGGGACCGGCTATGTTGAGACAACATAGGCGGAGTTCCAGCCAGGCAAAATATTTTGCAAAAAAATAATGTCTTTTTGTCTGGACAAATGAAAATGATGTCTTGACTTGTACACAAGAAAGAATACCCAGGGAATCAAATCACTAACCATAGTGATAACAACCTAATTCATGTGTAGCTGAAGATGGATGATTACTAGCCAACCCGAGAAGCAGGAAACTCGAGCAGAAAATATCTAGGACGATATGTTTAATTGAACCCTTTAACATTATAAACATCACGCCACGTTATAAAACCTTTTTTAAGTATAAAACCTTCAAACACGTCCTCAAATGCATATAGCACACACATAAAAATATCAGCCTACAATTAGTATCAGACACTCTTTCTAGCATATAGATTTGGTCCTAAGCATCACTTCCTACCACATAGGCAATTCGACCTTTCTTTGGGTATCACCATCCACGCCCCAACGTATGTAGTGATGGCTTGAATAGCCAGATCAGATTGCATAGAAATTATCAGTTTATCACTTCCTAAATAATCAACGTGTCCGGATTCATTCCCCTGATCACTTGGAATGAAATTCCACACATACCTATCAGATCGTGATATAGGAGGAAAAGAAAGACAACTAAAAGATGAACATGAAAGTCATGTGCTTTGATGTCATTGTAATTGGAAATCACACGTAAATCTTTTGCCACATGCTGGGAAGGGCACAAATGATAATTGTCTACAACATGTGTTTTCAGGTGCCCACATAAGTGAGAAGAGAAGGCCTGGAATTCAGAGGTTGTGTTCGTTAGAAGATGCTACATGTACCAGAGTGAAGGATTCACTAATAAGAAAGCATAATCGTTTACAGTACTTCTGTTTTCAAACCAGTCACTTGTAGATGTGCAAACAGAAAGATGTCACATTGTGGAAATTAGAAGCTCTAAAATGAGCAATAGTTTGGGATAATAACTAAATTTAAAAATATAAAACTAGCCTGAGGTATCAGGTGATGTTCTATTAAGTTCATCTAATCAAATGCAAAACATGTTAAGTTTGATAGAATTAGCATGCCACTACTTAGTTCTGCACCATCAGACAGAACAGGCATAACTAAAAATGTAAGTTGTATGGTGAGAATTAAAGCAAATAATGCTACCAATACAAACTATGTGAAGACATACCTTATGACATGCTGGATGTGGGCAAATAAAATCTTTTTCTCCCGTGTGAATAGGATGGTGCGGTGGTGCTGCTTCAACTTGGAGCTATCCGCAAATTTCTACAAAACAAACAGAACATTAATTAACCATTACTCAAGTGTCATGCTCTGCCAGCTAAATCACCACGTGTGACGTGGCATAATACCTTTCTATGTAATTAAGCTTCTTGGCTATGCAACAGGTATAAATCACCGTTTGAATAGAAAATAGTGCAACAAAAAGCAAAAAAGAAGGAAATATCTAGCATAGCTTCATCACCATCCAGAAAATATTAAGTACCACAAGGTGGAGCCAGATATATGACATAAATGAATCATCTCAACAAAATGACCAAACAACATTAGTGACTGTCTGTTCACACGCCATCTAGTTCTACCACAATGAAAACACATAGTTTCCATTCATTGCTAGTTTTCAGCATACACCAAAACTACTAAAAGGAAGTAGACAACCGCATCTAATCAACCTAGGTCGCACGCTCCAGCAGGAGGCTAGTAAACATGAAAAGACTGAATGTTCAGTTAGTCTTCATCTTCTTCTGTTTCCTCATCATCAGCATTCTGGTTACCGTATCTCCAGCCATCTTCTACGTTGTTACCACCGTGCTCTTCCTCTGTCTCTTCACTGTCATCGTCATACATGCCCTTGCCTGGCCACTGGTTCTTCGCACCGCTGGTATCAACACCCATTCTGCTGGAAACCTTCACATTGTAGGCGTTAGATGGAGGGGCTTTGTGTGCTTGGTTTGTCTTGCTTCTTTTCGGGTTTGGTGCAAGGTCGCCAGCCTCAGCATAGTTATACTCGCTTGCAGGTGCGGCGAACCTACCACCGTCTTCTTGGCTGTGCTCAGGGTGCTGAGTCTTGAGATGGAGGTTGAGTTTGTAACTGTGGATGTAGGCTTTCCCACAGCCTTCGTAGGGGCAGACATGAGGGCGATCAGCAGAAAAGCTTGGTAGTGCTAGTGCAGGAGGCTTTTGAAATGCTTGTATGGAAGGCTTTATGATGCTTTGTGGTTTTTCTGCTGGTGGCGTATATTGCACCGCAATAGGAGATCCAGTCTGCATCATGGCCAAAAAGACACAATAATTAATAATAGACACACAAAAAACATGAGTTTGTGCCAAGATTCATATAAGCATTTGCAAGCTGCATCATACAAGTTTGACACTATGGGCATTTTAACGAATGATTAGTTGAGATAGTTATAGTAAATCAATATACAATATGACACTAATCTGATAAACTGACATATTAGATCACACTGCAACTTAAATGTCTCAGGTATTCCTCGATTGTATGAACGTAATTCCATTTAGGCAACAATTAACGAAGTTCCTTGGTGGATCAAGTATGTCAACGATAAAACTAAACATGCACAGCAGAACTTCATGGAACTTAACAGTCCTACTTTCATGATAAACAGCATAATTCCTAGTCTGTTAAGAATGGCCCATCAACTGACATATAAATAAATAAATAAACATAGAAGGAAATTGCTTTTTGATGTAATCCTCAGCCTTAGATCTCGTGAGTTCTACTAACACTACAGAATAAAGAAGGCACTACAAACAGAACTTATAATGCAAGGACAAAAATGAGCAGCTGCATAGATGTTGGAATAATACATTAGGGTCTAGGGGGCAGTTTGGCATTGCAGAGCTTTGCTGAGGAAAATAGTTGGTCAAGGCAAATTTACCAGTCCAATCCTATTTAAATATATTTCTGATATGACTATGAAATGGGGTTATAAATTAGTTAGCATGAATAGAAAGAAAAGACAACCTAAAATGTGAACATGGAAGTCAATGTGCTGTAGCAACATACCTTTTCATGTGTCTTGATATGGCATTTCAATTTGAAATCGCTTGTGAATCTTTTGCCACATGCTGGGAATGGGCATACATGATAATTTTCCACGGCATGCGTTTTGAGGTGTGCACGCAAGTTAAAATCCAGCGAGAAGGCCTAGAATTCAGAGGATTTGTTTGTTAGAACATGTAAAATGTACCCTAGTGAAAGGATTCACCAATAAGAAAGCATAAGCATTTGCAGTTTTTTTGTTTTCAAACCAGTCACAAGCAATCGAATTCACAAACATAAAACTAGCTTGAGGGATCAGGGGAAATTTCATCAAGCTCATCTAATCAGAGCAGCCAAACATCTTGAGTTAGATAGAATTAACACGCCACCTAGTTTTGCAGCATCATTAGACAGAAGAACAGTGTAACTAAAAACATAAGTTGTAAAGTGACTAAGTGATAATTAGCAGCGAAAAATTCTGCCATGAAACAGGAACCCTGTGAATCCCTACCTTACCACAGCCTGGCTGTGGGCAAACAAAATCCTTTTGTCCTGTGTGCGTAAGATGGTGCCTCTTCAACTTGGAGCTATCGACGAATTTCTGCGGGAAAAAAAAAACAGAAAAATCACTCATCATTTCGGTATGAGAAATAACAGTCAAGTAGTTAGGAATCTTTTTCTCCCACCAACAGTGAGTGTACATACAACAGTTGTTTGGTTCATAAACAGTTACGAAAACAAAGCAAGGTCTTTGAATATAAGAAAAGATAGAGCTTGAAACCATTTCACCTACGAGCGTGAAATTGCAGGCAAGTTAAAGTGTATATGCATAGGTAAAGCTCTAAAGGTAAATTCGTTTCACTGGAGGTACCTTCCCGCAGCCGGGCTCCTGGCAGATGTACTGCCTCTCGCCATGCACGTGGGCGTGCTTCCTGAGGGCGGCCACATCGACGAAGGTCTTGCCGCATGCGTCATAGCTGCAGAGGAAGAGGATCCCCGTGGACGGCTCGTTCTTGCGCGGCGGCGCCGCCTCCGGCTCCCGCGTGCCTCCGGTACAGCCGCTCTCCTTCAGGTTCTTGTACACGTCCTCTGCGACCGAGAAGCAGATTGATAATTAGTACCAACGGAGGACCGGACTGAATTCGTCGAGTAATTCAGGAGAACATGAACATCATGCATTTCAACAGAATCAAGTAAAAAAGAAACATAATTGCTACGGAATCGCTCGGCTCTGATCCACGGAGGAGGGGAAGTGGGAGGAAATGGGGAAGATTTCTAGGGTGGGGGTGTGGTACCTCTGACCCACTTGAAGAGGGCGCACTTGGAGCCGGGGGACGCGAGATCCTGCGGGATCCTGCAGCGCAAATGAGAAAGATTTCATCCGGTTTCGAATCGAGGCGACGGCGCGGCAGCACCGGAGATGGATAGCGAGGGTGGGGAGAAGGGCGGACGAACGTACCACTGCTTGACCCAGCGGGCGGCGGGGCGGGGGCGGCGGCGGAGCGTCTGCGGCTGGGGCTGCGGCTGCGATGCGGGAGGGTAGTAGTAGTAGCCGCCGGTGCCCGCGGCCGCCGCGTACTCCATCGGGATGAGCACAGCTCTTGATGCGGCCGCCGGTGCCGATGGAGGAGTGAGCTCTGTTTCTGTCCTTTTCCCTTTCTTCTCTGCTGCTCTAGGGTTCTTGTTCCTCCAAACTCAGCACTGTTCGTCAGGAGTGATGCCTCCGCTCCTCAAAAGTATTACAGTATGTTTTTGGAAGCAAATAAAGAATCTCATGTATCCGGGCTCCGTAGATACACCAACTACCAGAAAAACGCATTTTAAAATGTTACAAAATCGAAATGTGTTCATAGGTACATTCGGATATTCTATGTGCCCACAAGAAATTTAACGAAAAGATACATTTTTTTATGGCCTGTGTAAAAATGACAATTTCCGGTGCTCTAGTCTAAGCCATAAAATGGCACGAAAAAAAATGACATTCCCACCGTCTTCTCCTGGTAGAGCAGCTTGGGCAACCCTAGCTGCCGCCCCCTCTCTTGTCGTGACCAACATACATCATCGGCGACAGTTGGGGCACCGTGTCCCGTTGGTACTTGAGGTCATGGGTGCGAGATAGCCCGACGCGATGGGTTGTTATTTCGAATGTCCTTGGCAATGTTTTGTGTGGTGACGGCGTAGAAACAGCAGGCTGGGGCTGGGACGAGGTGGTGTCACTATACCTGGCCATGGGCAGCCCATCCCGGACAGCCTGACCCAACCCAGAAATCTCGGGACGGGCCAGGCGGGGCTCTAGCCTGAATTTCGAGTCCGACTGTCAGGTCGGGCCGGGCTCGGACTTATCGAAAACACGAATTTAGCAAGGATCAGGCCGGGCCGGTCGGGCTCGGGCCAGGCCGGTCAGCCCTAGTCGGGTCGGGCTGGGCTCGAGCCTAGATTTTTCTGTGTCGGGCTTTTTTAGGCCCGGCCCGAGAAATGACCAGGTATAGGTGTCACCTGTGGCGGTGCCTAGTTGAGAGCATCCGATCAACTGCATGGGATGAAGGTCTCCAGAGTCTGAGTGAGGCGAAATCCATGTCCCTAGCTAGTGGCCAGAGCCAACAACGATGGCGCTCTTAGCTAGCCGACATGTCCTTGTTGGAGGCGTTGGCGAAGTGATGCTCTCGTTCAGTCTCTCCAGACAACTTCCGGGGAAACCCTAGATCCAAGTGATGTATCGATGATGGGGTCCTTAGAATGGAAGCGGCGGTGGTGAGACGCTTGTGGTTGATTGCTTGGCATGGATATCAAGTGCCTTTGCGCCGCTTTGTCTAACTCTGAAGTCGCGTCGCTTGCAATGATGCCATTGTGAACCTCATCGATGTTTTCTTCTTAGCTACATATCTTTTCTGTGACAAATCAACAGGTTGTATCGCTTTTCGCTAATTAACCGAGAAACACTATTCTTGTTTATTATTAATGATTAAATGATACAACTTTGTTTGAAAAAATAAGATGGTGCAACTTTTTTTAGGGTCCAACTCAATATCTTCTGTATTCTATACTACTATTAAAAGAGCAAACATGTTGGCATACATTAAATCTAGAGCGTTAAACTGCCAGTCGATGATCCAGATTGTCCAGATGTCGAGCACCAAACAACTTTGACTAGGTCAAACCGTTTTTTCTATCCCAAAGTTGAAAAAAAGAAAGGCGAGCTCACCTTGGTTCGATTCGTATAGGTACAGAGAGGAAAAGAAATAAAAGAAACAAGTGTCCCGATGGAAAATAGTGTCGTGAGGAATCCTGATCGGAACCTTCCGATCATTCCGATCAGCCACGATGGGCCAAGGAGGTGGCGGCGTGCGGGGGAGGAGATGGAGACGGAGGCCCTCCTAACCTTCCTTTCCCCTACATTTGCTCCCATGGCGGCGGCATGTAGGGTTTCTGTGGGGACCCCAAACCGGCAGTCTGAGACCTCCAGTATGCATACATTCACGATCCCAAGATCAACAGTCGTGAACAACATACTTAAGTTGGTACACAGATTACATCATCCATTACACGAATACTTAAGGTCGTACACAAAGGGGGCACATGACCACGCCTTATTCAACAGCCACGCAGGGCCGACAAACTACTCATAACACAGCGGAAGACATTAACACACAACGTGATAGAGCCCAAGTCATGCCTTAACCTACAGGCTGCTGACCGGGAAACGTTCCTAGTTCGCAGGGTCGTCGGGGTAGTACTCCTCCCCGTAGAACTCCTCCTGAGGCTGCTCCTCAAAGTCTGGCTAAGACAATAGCCAGGGACGAAACCAATATGAGTACATTTGATTGTACTCGCAAGACATCCCGAATGAAGCTTATAAGATGCACTCATGCTTATATGGTGGAATGGGTAGGCTGTAATTAGGGTTCACTACCCATGATGGATGAAAGATTCATCATGGTTGATTAACATCTCTATATCTTTATTGAAAAAGATACTTCAAAAGATAAGTTTTCGCAAAGAATATTGAAGAGAAGAGCAGATTTTTCTTTGCAAAACTTCTTGGAAAACACTCATCAGGTTTCCATCATCAGCACCTCCCAGGTACTTAATCCGCCTTTCCAGTACCTCCCAGGTACACTCCTTTCCAAAACCTCCTTTTTAAAAACATCGACACAATGCTAGACGACATTGACCATTCAGCTGTCCATGACCGCGGACGCGGCTATTCGAATAGTTTTGACTCTGCAGAGTTTGTACACTTTCACCACACCATCCGGTACATCTGCCGTGAACACCACGGACTGCCCGCGACAGTATGCGAACATCAGGTAACCGATCATAACTTCCACTATGTCTATGCTAGTATGCGATTACCTCTTCAGTGGGTTTGTTCTCCCCGGCACCGAGTGAGCTAGCCGTATCGATCCGGTTGCCCCTAGACATCACACCGCCATGGCAGGAGACCCACTGTTGCTTGCCGGTGGCACTCGCAGTCCACACTTTGTATGCCCATATCCAGCATTCGGTTCCGGGGACTTTAACCCCTTCTAGCCAATTGAGGTAAAGTCTCACACTAACACAAACAAGCTTCCATTAAGCCCGTGCCCATTTTGAGTGATGTGGTTGTACGGTAGGGCTGTCAGGCACAAGACTAGTCTATGTGTCGTTTTCGAAAAACATTTCCAAAACATCTTCTTCACAATCCTCCCGTGGACAAGGTCCCACCTTTCCCGGGTTTTTCTTTTAAAACCTTTGTTTTTCGAAAACACACTTTTAGGGGTGTCCACTTAGGGACTTCAAAATTATTAACTTGTGGTGGTAAATATTCCATATGGTGGCTAAGGGCTTGGTAACACCAAGTTGTAACTAATGGCAATGTAATAATTTATAATAACACTAGTAGTAATGGCCATATCAAAAATAGTTTTGTTTTTCCAAGTTTTTGTAAAACTTCAGAAGTAAATCATGCATGATATAATGATAAGTATAGTAGCAAGCATTTGGGAGCTTGCCTTGGTACTGGTCAAAGTCTTGTCCCTGAAATAAACAGGATTGACAATAGGCCTCCTCAGCACAGCTTCTTCCTCGGGTTCTAGCGTCGCAAAAGAAAGTAACCACCAATCAGTACCAACTAAGGTACATACTAACAACAAGCATCACATACAGCAAGCAAACATTATCACACAACAATCACCTACTTTTCAAAATAGAAATCTACCACACACTTCTAGTTGAAAAAGAAACTAATAGAGCTATGCTCTAGTTTTGAGAATCTTACTCTCAAACCAAAATGCAATGGGATCAGTGGGTGTTCCACTATCAACCCAAGGCATCAAGAGGTCATTTAGCCTCTGGTCATTTACAAAAATCACCTAAACACAAGCTAGATAAGAATCTATCCATACTAGTGAGTCACAAATATTTTCTAGAATATAATTCTAGCTAAACATGCTTTGCTAAAACTAAGTAATGTCCAAACAATGGTGACATGCTAACCAACCAGTAGCAACATGACTTGCTACTGATATACAACCAACATATTCTAAAATCATGTCACACAAATGATTTCATACTCAAATAATTCTTAAATCTAGGAAAAATTCTAGGAAAAACATACTAGAGACAATATTTCCTAACAAACATATGAAACACTAATATTTTTCTAACATGCTGTTTATAAGATCTAACACACTCATAACAGAGAATATCAAACCTACACATGCTAGAAATCACAAAAAGAATACTAACACATATTATAAAACTAAATAAAACTATAAATAATTATTATCAGAAAAGCATAAAATCTAGTTTTGCTCAC
The DNA here is from genome assembly GCA_947311845.1 of Poa pratensis. Classification (NCBI taxonomy): domain Eukaryota; kingdom Viridiplantae; phylum Streptophyta; class Magnoliopsida; order Poales; family Poaceae; genus Poa; species Poa pratensis. The sequence goes on along the minus strand of CAMZMU010000036.1, from coordinate 4,612,376 downwards.
CCAATTAAATCTACAGCTCAATAAATCACACCAAGATAGGATTAGGTACTCCTAAACATATACAAGCCAACACAATTGGATTTACTTCAAAAATCATCACCAAATAATTTCCAAAAATCCTAGAATAGCCTACTGGACATTTACAAACACACATGCCATTTTAATTGGGTTGATCTTTAGCAAGCAAAGCCAAGTTCTACTGCTAGGTAACACTTAGAGCTTTCCAAAACAGTTGAGTTTGCATTTTTGTGATCCTTAGAAAAAAAGTTATTTAAGTTTTAGTGAGAACCAGTACTACTGCCTCACATTTTATTTCTCCAAAAATAATAACCAAAATGAAGATCTGCAAGTTGGGTGTGTTTAAGAACTTGCAGTGGTGCTACCCAGATTTTTGGTTTGATTTTATTTGATGTTTTCCTATTTTAAAACGAATTAAACCAGAGAGCAAAGTTTCTGCTATTTTTAAAAACAGCAAACACTGGAAAAGAAAAAAAAAACGGCGCGTGGGCCGAAACTGCTGGGCGAGCCCAACAACGGCCGAAATTGGCCCATTTAGGTGCGGCGAGTGGCGCGGACGCGGGAACGGTTCGCCGTTTAAACAGATCGTCGATCTCGAGATCGACGGCTGTGCGTCGTCGTCGTCCTCACTCCTCTCTCTCTCTCCACGGCGACACGGGAGCGAGCTCGAGCTCGGGTTTTCTCACCTAGGGGCGACGTAGGGCGGTGGCGCGGGGTCGGGGAAGTCGCGTGAGCTCGAGGCAGTGCAGGGGTGGAAGCGGAGGCAGCAACGACGCCACGGCACGGCTCCGGCGAGCACAAGGTCCGGGACGGCGTCGAGGATGGCGGCGGCGCTCCTGCAAGCAAACGTCCCTCAAACCATGTCAGGGGCGTGTTCCAGGTGCTAGGGGGTGAGAGGGTGCAGAGATGGTGGATAAAGGAGCAGTGGAACGGCGGCAACCTTCAAACCGATCTCGCTCTGGTTTCCGGCGAGATTTTCCCTCGCCTCGCTCACAGAGAGCGAGCGAGGATGATTGAGTGGTGTGGGGCGTGTGCGGGTGGTGTGTGCGAGTGGGTGGCGAGTGAGAGCTCTGGGTGGCTTAAAGCACGGGATGATGATCCCTCTCGGGGTCAACGGAGGGGCGGGTGGTGTGTCGTGTGCACGCAAACGCCGGCCCCAGGCTGCCTCTGCTCGTCAACTTATGTTTCCACGGACGGGCGTGTGCTGGCAGGGCAAGGACGCGAAGGAGAGTGGAGAAACGGGCAGCTCTCTCCCTGCCACGGTCGTCTCCCAGGTCACCTCCACGGCTCCACTTCCCTGCTCCTAGTTGACCTCCAAAATGCCCACCAATGGCATGGCTAGGAAGTAGGGACATAGGGGAGAGTAGTGGACAAGGTTGCTCCCTCTGGTTTGTCCAAAATCATCACAAAAACGTGCTCCCAAAATCGACCCCGAACAGTTTCAGAAAAATTCAGTTTTCTGAAAAACTGCTAAGTGTTGGAGCAGTTAACACATAGCAAAAGTTGCTGCTTGATTCACCTAGCAAATCAAGTCCAAATGGAAAAATTTAAATTGGTAAATGATCTCCAGGTTGAATACTTCCATTTAATATTTTTGGTCCATTTTTGAAAAATGTTTAAGGGCAGGGAAACATGCTGGTAAGTGGGCTACTCTCTGACTGTTTCTGACTTTTCTGTTTTTCTGTTTTTTTCTGTTTTCTGTCTTAATCTTTAGCCATATAAACATGCATGTATCTAGGGGTTCCAAAGGTACAAAAGGTGATCCAAGGGCATGGAACCAATGTCCACACACCATAGATCATCTCCAAACTCAAATTTTCCATAATTGCACATTTTAACCACATAAAATAACATGTCCAAAACAGCAAGTCTTAACAGATTTCAGAAAATAAAAACCTAATTAGAAAATTCTAAAAATTTGTTTTGCACAAACCACAAGCACTAATATTTCACACATGGATGATCAAGAGTACAAGCACAAGTGGGTTCACACATAGGTTCATAATTTGGAGTCTCACTTATATTCTACAAAAGGCTAAAAATAAAAACGGGGGATTAAAAATGGGGGTGTGACAGATCTTCCCCCCTTAAAAGAATCTCGTCCCGAGATTCGCAGGTCTAAGCATTAAGAAAATCAGGGAACTCCTTCCTGATATCTTCTTCACGTTCCCAGGTAGCTTCTTCCTCAGAATGATTCGTCCACTGAATCTTGAGGAATTTAATAGCACGCTTCCTGGTCACACGCACATTCTCCTCGAGAACGCGTAGGGGTCTGTCACGGTAGGTTAGGTCTTGGTTCAGGTCAATGGTCCTGAAGTCGACATCTTGGTAGGTGAGATTCTTCTCGGGTACATGAAGACATTTCCGGAGCAACGACACATGAAAAACATCATGAAAATCTGACAGCTCTTCCGGCAATTCAAGCTGATAAGACACTTCACCACGACGGGCTAAGATCTTGAAAGGGCCAATATACCGGGGTGCAAGCTTTCCCTTGACATGAAAACGCTGCATCCCTTTGAGTGGTGTGACTCGAAGATATACGAAATCTCCAACACGGAAAGATACATCACGACGCTTCGAGTCTGCGTAACTCTTTTGGCGAGATTGAGCTGCCTTGAGATGATCACGAATAAGCTGGACTTGTTCCTCCGCAGCACGCAAAGTGTCTACACCAAAAATCTGACTGTCACCAGACTCAGACCAATTCAGAGGTGTACGACATCTGCGTCCATACAGGGCTTCAAAAGGGGCCATTTTCAAACTAGACTGGTAGCTGTTGTTGTAAGAAAACTCTGCGAAAGGCAGACAGTCTTCCCACTTGGCTCCATAAGACAAAACACAAGCACGGAGGATGTCTTCCAGAATTTGGTTCACACGCTCTGTTTGTCCTCCAGTCTGTGGGTGATAGGCTGTGCTAAAGGCTAGTTTGGTTCCAAGGGCTTCGTGTAATTTTTTCCAAAATCGAGAAGTGAACTGACTTCCTCGATCAGACACAATCCTCTCAGGGATTCCATGCAGACTAACAACCCGTGAAATGTAAAGATCAGCAAGCTGGTTTCCACTGTGAGTGGTTCGGACAGGAATAAAGTGAGCAACTTTAGTGAGTCTGTCCACAACAACCCATATGGCATCATGACCACGGCTAGACTTTGGAAGTCCAGTAATGAAGTCCATCCCAACTTCATCCCATTTCCAGCTTGGCACTTGCAAGGGTTGCAACAATCCAGCAGGGCGCTGGTGCTCAGCTTTCACTTGCTGACACACAGAACATTTGGCTACAAACAAAGCAATCTCTCGCTTCATTCCATGCCACCAAAATCTCTCCTTCAAATCTTGGTACATCTTGGTTCCTCCGGGATGGATAGAATACAAAGAATCGTGAGCTTCTGCCAGAATGGTCTGTTTCAGCTCAGACTCGGAAGGAACACAAATGCGACCTTTATACCACAATACTCCCTCGGAATCAATAGTAAATCCAGGTACCTCTTCCCGCTTCATACGGTTCTTGATTCCCTCAATACTCTTTTGGCCTTGTTGAGCTTCTTTGATCTGATCAACCAGAGTGGGTTTAACTTCCATGGTATCCAGCATACCATAGCTGACCACTTCAATACCAAGTTGTTCAAGTTCTTTCCATAACTCCGGTTGCCTAATTTTGATCATTGAATTCAAAGAAACAGGCTCTCGGCTAAGAGCATCGGCAACTACATTTGCTTTGCCTGGATGGTAGTGGATACTTAGATCATAATCTTTAATGAGCTCAATCCAGCGGCGTTGCCTCATGTTAAGCTCACGCTGAGTGAAGATATACTTCAGACTCTTATGATCAGTATATATTTCACACCTTTTACCCATAAGAAAATGTCGCCATGCCTTGAGAGCATGAACAACTGCGGCAAGCTCTAAATCATGCGTGGGGTAGTTCAACTCATGTGGTCTCAACTGGCGGGATATATAAGATATGACTTTCCCTTCTTGCATGAGAACACTTCCAAGACCAAGCTTAGAAGCATCACAGTAAACATCGAAACTCTTGGTGACGTCCGGCATAGTGAGAACCGGAGCAGACACCAGTCGGTTCTTCAATTCTTGAAAACTCTTTTCACACTTATCCGTCCATACAAACTTATGGTCCTTCCTGAGCAATTGAGTGAGTGGTCGAGCAATGCTCGAGAATCCCTCAACAAACTTGCGGTAATATCCTGCTAAACCCAGAAATGATCGGACTTCCGTCTGATTGGTTGGGGCAGCACGCTCCAATATGGCCCGAATTAGAGCAGGATCCACAGAAATTCCTCCTTCAGATACCACATGTCCAAGAAATCCGACTTCCCTAAGCCAAAACTGACACTTACTGAACTTAGCATACAGCTGATGCTTACGAAGTGTTTCGAGCACAATTCTCAAATGTTCTTCGTGTTCTTTTTCATTCTTGGAATAAATCAGAATATCGTCAATAAACACTACGACAAACTTGTCCAGATAATCCATGAATACCTTATTCATGAGATTCATGAAATAGGCAGGGGCATTGGTCAGACCAAACGACATCACGGTGTACTCATACAATCCGTAACGGGTGATAAAGGCAGTCTTCGGAATATCGGTCTCACGCACCTTCAACTGATGATAACCGGTGCGAAGATCAATCTTCGAGAAAATTCTAGCCCCATTCATCTGGTCAAATAAGTCCTCAATTTTGGGTAACGGGTATTTGTTCTTGATGGTCACATCATTCAACTTGCGGTAATCCACACATAAGCGAGTGGTACCGTCCCGTTTATCCACAAAAATGACAGGTGATCCCCATGGCGAAGCACTAGGGCGAATCAGACCTTTCCTCAACATATCATCAAGTTGTTTCTTCAGCTCATCTAGCTCTTGCGGGTTCATTCGGTAAGGCTTCTGTGCTATAGGTCCGGTTCCAGGTACTAACTCAATAATAAACTCGATATCCCGATCAGGGGGCATACCGGGTAACTCTTCTGGAAAAACATCCGGGTACTCACATACAACAGGTACTTCTTCCAGTTTAGGTGTGGCTATACCTGTGTGGCAGTGGACTTTCGAAGAAGGCTTGGTTGCGGTAAAGGTCACTTCTTCACCATCACTACTGGTCATAGCAATGGACTTCTTGGTGCAGTCTATAACTCCCTTATACTTGGTCATCCAGTTCATGCCAAGTACTACTTCTATCCCTTGGGATCCCAGTACTACTAGATCAGCATGAAAGGTTTTCCCGTTGATGTCAATGGGTACCTCATTGCAAGAAAGGTTGGTTTTAGCTTTGTCTCCAGGTATTTGCACTAGCATAGGGTTGCGCATAGGTGTAGGTTGCAATCCACTTTTATCAACGAATGGCTTAGTGACAAAGGAATGCGATGCACCAGAATCAAACAGTACTGTTGCTGGTACAGAGTTGACAGGAATCGTACCAATCACCATGTGGGGTGCCTCCTGTGCCTCCTCTGCAGTGACATGATTCAGATGCCCTTTGGTCACATTTGGCTGCTTCTTCTGGACTGGTCCAGGGTTCATCTTGGTTGCATTTGGACGAGCTTGAGTAGCATTCTTGGTAGGACACTCACGAGAAAATGCCCTTCCTTGCCACAGGCATAACATCCTCCAGTTGGATTCGGGTTGGGTCTTGCAGCACGGTTGAAAAGGATTTCCCGTGTTGCTTCCTCCAGGCCTTGGTGCATAAGGAACACGGTAGTTGGGATAGTTCGGCCTTGGTGCAGTCGGGTTAAAGGGGCGAGGTGCATAAGCAGGGGCCCTGGGTGGTGGTGGCCTCGCAGGTGGGGTACTGCGAGCTCTGGGTGCACTGGGTCCTCCTTGCATCATCATCTTCCTCTTGCGGTTGTCAAAGGCAATCTGGCGCTTGTGCTCCATCATAATGGCAGCATTGGCGAGTGACTCCAGATCCTGGAATGGTATCACCACAAGGGTGCACTGCAGCTCATCCTGCAGTCCATTCAGGAACCTTTCTTTCTTCTTCTGCTCAGTGTCAATATCACCTGAGGCATACCTAGCCAAAGTGGTAAACTTCTCCCAGTATTCTGACACTGTCATACCTCCTTGCCTCAGCTTCAGAAACTTGTCCCGCATAATATCCATCACACCCTGGGAAATGTGATACTTGCGGAACTTTTCAACAAAGTCTTCCCAACCAAAGACATGGCCAACAGCAGCAGTGGCACGAGTAGTTTCCCACCAAGTCCTTGCAGGTCCAGCGAGAAAATGAGTGGCGAACAGAACTTTGTCATTGGCCTCCACAGACGCAACCTCCAAGTTGTTCGCAATAGTACGGAGCCAGTCATCCGCATCAAGAGGTTCAATGTTCTTGGTAAAGATCGGGGGATTGGTGTTCTGAAAGTCTTCAGCTTTGAGCGAGCACCATTCCCATTCCCATTGCCATTGTTGTTACATTCAGTTGCCCATAACGGTGGCCATCTGTTGCAGGGTGTAAGGGTGGCTGCGCTCTCAGCACGGAGGCTTGACGGTCTTCCATCATAAGAGCTAAAAGTTGCTCCATCGAGGTGGTGGTGGTGGTGGTGGACGACGAGGCGGCATGCTGAAGTGAAAAGGGTATAAGACTAGGCACAAAGATAGTTGGAAACAGCGGCACACAAGTTTATCGAAAAACTATAAGACAAACGGTGAATCGAGGACGACAAGAGTAGCGGCAACACAAACATAAGCACAATATACACATCACATACATAGCATAGAGTCTTACAATTACACATACACAAACATAAGTCTCACAATACAAGCAAAGCTTCAACAGAGCTACATAACAACGGAAACGACTAGGGGACATCGCACTACTACTAGCATCCTGGTCCGACACACAAGTCCACGAGCACAAGGGTCACTGTCTAGTCCTGGTCAACCTCTCCCTCGAAAAGGATCTCCTCAGGATCCTCCTCGTCTCCAAGGAGATCGTCATCCTCCGGCTCACTAGGCTCACTCACGTCCATATCATCAGAAGGTATGTCGTCGTCTGGAAGGAGGTCCTCGTTCTCCTTGCGGAGCCCGGTGTTCTCCTCCTCCAACTCCTCGATAGCCGAGTCCCTCGTAGCCAAATCCTCCCTCGCAGTCTTCAGCCGACCCCTCAGAATGGCGTTGGCTGACTGCAGCGCCTCTACCTTCTTGACGAGACGGTTACGGTCCAAGCGAATGGTCCGCAGCTGTCCCTCCAAGGCGCGGTTCCTCGCAGAGGTGGTACCGTACTCAACCCTCAGACTGTCCAACCTACTCTGAGTGTAGTGCAGAAGAAACTCCATATCCTCTAGGTGAGGACCTAAACCAGCAGGGTCAAACTGATACTCAATGGGCTCCCCCTCCGCATCACGTCTCCCAAGCAGCTCGAACCGGGTACCAACGAAGCGGTAGTCACACTGATAGGCCAAGCGTGCAATCGTCTCCTGGATCACACGGACAGCTCCATCGTTCCAAGAACGCTCGATCACGCAGTAGACGTACACCGGAGCAGTCGGCGTCGTCAGAGGCGGGCGGATAGTGCACTCCACCAGCCAAGACGGGTCTCCGGGAACACCGTCCATCAGTCCTCCTCTCAGCTCTGGCAGCGGACGACCAAGGGTACGGGTCATCTCTACCAGCTCCCTCTGAAAACGAAACGACACCTCGTCTGCCAACCCCAGCTGTCGAGCCTCAGTGAAGACCACGGCCATCTACACAAATTTTAAGTATAATTTAAGTTAGGTACCAGTGTGCAAAATTTTAAGGTATACAAAAGCAACTTAATGTAAGTAGAGTTTAACAACACAGAGGGGATGAGAAATATATAGAATATTTTGGTACTTAGACATCTTCATACTTTGCTTTAGTAAATTAACTTTTTGGGAGTACTCGCTAACGTCCATGCTAACTAAGGTCTCCTAAGGTCAGGATGGCTCTGATACCAACTCTGTGGGGACCCCAGACCGGCAGTCTGAGACCTCCAGTATGCATACATTCACGATCCCAAGATCAACAGTCGTGAACAACATACTTAAGTTGGTACACAGATTACATCATCCATTACACGAATACTTAAGGTCTTACACAAAGGGGGCACATGACCACGCCTTATTCAACAGCCACGCAGGGCCGACAAACTACTCATAACACAGCGGAAGACATTAACACACAACGTGATAGAGCCCAAGTCATGCCTTAACCTACAGGCTGCTGACCGGGAAACGTTCCTAGTTCGCAGGGTCGTCGGGGTAGTACTCCTCCCCGTAGAACTCCTCCTGAGGCTGCTCCTCAAAGTCTGGCTAAGACAATAGCCAGGGACGAAACCAATATGAGTACATTTGATTGTACTCGCAAGACATCCCGAATGAAGCTTATAAGATGCATCATGCTTATATGGTGGAATGGGTAGGCTGTAATTAGGGTTCACTACCCATGATGGATGAAAGATTCATCATGGTTGATTAACATCTCTATATCTTTATTGAAAAAGATACTTCAAAAGATAAGTTTTCGCAAAGAATATTGAAGAGAAGAGCAGATTTTTCTTTGCAAAACTTCTTGGAAAACACTCATCAGGTTTCCATCATCAGCACCTCCCAGGTACTTAATCCGCCTTTCCAGTACCTCCCAGGTACACTCCTTTCCAAAACCTCCTTTTTAAAAACATCGACACAATGCTAGACGACATTGACCATTCAGCTGTCCATGACCGCGGACGCGGCTATTCGAATAGTTTTGACTCTGCAGAGTTTGTACACTTTCACCACACCATCCGGTACATCTGCCGTGAACACCACGGACTGCCCGCGACAGTATGCGAACATCAGTAACCGATCATAACTTCCACTATGTCTATGCTAGTATGCGATTACCTCTTCAGTGGGTTTGTTCTCCCCGGCACCGAGTGAGCTAGCCGTATCGATCCGGTTGCCCCTAGACATCACACCGCCATGGCAGGAGACCCACTGTTGCTTGCCGGTGGCACTCGCAGTCCACACTTTGTATGCCCATATCCAGCATTCGGTTCCGGGGACTTTAACCCCTTCTAGCCAATTGAGGTAAAGTCTCACACTAACACAAACAAGCTTCCATTAAGCCCGTGCCCATTTTGAGTGATGTGGTTGTACGGTAGGGCTGTCAGGCACAAGACTAGTCTATGTGTCGTTTTCGAAAAACATTTCCAAAACATCTTCTTCACAATCCTCCCGTGGACAAGGTCCCACCTTTCCCGGGTTTTTCTTTTAAAACCTTTGTTTTTCGAAAACACACTTTTAGGGGTGTCCACTTAGGGACTTCAAAATTATTAACTTGTGGTGGTAAATATTCCATATGGTGGCTAAGGGCTTGGTAACACCAAGTTGTAACTAATGGCAATGTAATAATTTATAATAACACTAGTAGTAATGGCCATATCAAAAATAGTTTTGTTTTTCCAAGTTTTTGTAAAACTTCAGAAGTAAATCATGCATGATATAATGATAAGTATAGTAGCAAGCATTTGGGAGCTTGCCTTGGTACTGGTCAAAGTCTTGTCCCTGAAATAAACAGGATTGACAATAGGCCTCCTCAGCAACAGCTTCTTCCTCGGGTTCTAGCGTCGCAAAAGAAAGTAACCACCAATCAGTACCAACTAAGGTACATACTAACAACAAGCATCACATACAGCAAGCAAACATTATCACACAACAATCACCTACTTTTCAAAATAGAAATCTACCACACACTTCTAGTTGAAAAAGAAACTAATAGAGCTATGCTCTAGTTTTGAGAATCTTACTCTCAAACCAAAATGCAATGGGATCAGTGGGTGTTCCACTATCAACCCAAGGCATCAAGAGGTCATTTAGCCTCTGGTCATTTACAAAAATCACCTAAACACAAGCTAGATAAGAATCTATCCATACTAGTGAGTCACAAATATTTTCTAGAATATAATTCTAGCTAAACATGCTTTGCTAAAACTAAGTAATGTCCAAACAATGGTGACATGCTAACCAACCAGTAGCAACATGACTTGCTACTGATATACAACCAACATATTCTAAAATCATGTCACACAAATGATTTCATACTCAAATAATTCTTAAATCTAGGAAAAATTCTAGGAAAAACATACTAGAGACAATATTTCCTAACAAACATATGAAACACTAATATTTTTCTAACATGCTGTTTATAAGATCTAACACACTCATAACAGAGAATATCAAACCTACACATGCTAGAAATCACAAAAAGAATACTAACACATATTATAAAACTAAATAAAACTATAAATAATTATTATCAGAAAAGCATAAAATCTAGTTTTGCTCACCCAATTAAATCTACAGCTCAATAAATCACACCAAGATAGGATTAGGTACTCCTAAACATATACAAGCCAACACAATTGGATTTACTTCAAAAATCATCACCAAATAATTTCCAAAAATCCTAGAATAGCCTACTGGACATTTACAAACACACATGCCATTTTAATTGGGTTGATCTTTAGCAAGCAAAGCCAAGTTCTACTGCTAGGTAACACTTAGAGCTTTCCAAAACAGTTGAGTTTGCATTTTTGTGATCCTTAGAAAAAAAGTTATTTAAGTTTTAGTGAGAACCAGTACTACTGCCTCACATTTTATTTCTCCAAAAATAATAACCAAAATGAAGATCTGCAAGTTGGGTGTGTTTAAGAACTTGCAGTGGTGCTACCCAGATTTTTGGTTTGATTTTATTTGATGTTTTCCTATTTTAAAACGAATTAAACCAGAGAGCAAAGTTTCTGCTATTTTTAAAAACAGCAAACACTGGAAAAGAAAAAAAAAACGGCGCGTGGGCCGAAACTGCTGGGCGAGCCCAACAACGGCCGAAATTGGCCCATTTAGGTGCGGCGAGTGGCGCGGACGCGGGAACGGTTCGCCGTTTAAACAGATCCGTCGATCTCGAGATCGACGGCTGTGCGTCGTCGTCGTCCTCACTCCTCTCTCTCTCTCCACGGCGACACGGGAGCGAGCTCGAGCTCGGGTTTTCTCACCTAGGGGCGACGTAGGGCGGTGGCGCGGGGTCGGGGAAGTCGCGTGAGCTCGAGGCAGTGCAGGGGTGGAAGCGGAGGCAGCAACGACGCCACGGCACGGCTCCGGCGAGCACAAGGTCCGGGACGGCGTCGAGGATGGCGGCGGCGCTCCTGCAAGCAAACGTCCCTCAAACCATGTCAGGGGCGTGTTCCAGGTGCTAGGGGGTGAGAGGGTGCAGAGATGGTGGATAAAGGAGCAGTGGAACGGCGGCAACCTTCAAACCGATCTCGCTCTGGTTTCCGGCGAGATTTTCCCTCGCCTCGCTCACAGAGAGCGAGCGAGGATGATTGAGTGGTGTGGGGCGTGTGCGGGTGGTGTGTGCGAGTGGGTGGCGAGGTGAGAGGCTCTGGTGTGGCTTAAAGGCTCGGGATGATCATCACCTCCTCTCGGGGTCAACGGCTGGGGCGGGTGGTGTGTCGTGTGCACGCAAACGCCGGCCCCAGGCTGCCTCTGCTCGTCAACTTATGTTTCCACGGACGGGCGTGTGCTGGCAGGGCAAGGACGCGAAGGAGAGTGGAGAAACGGGCAGCTCTCTCCCTGCCACGGTCGTCTCCCAGGTCACCTCCACGGCTCCACTTCCCTGCTCCTAGTTGACCTCCAAAATGCCCACCAATGGCATGGCTAGGAAGTAGGGACATAGGGGAGAGTAGTGGACAAGGTTGCTCCCTCTGGTTTGTCCAAAATCATCACAAAAACGTGCTCCCAAAATCGACCCCGAACAGTTTCAGAAAAATTCAGTTTTCTGAAAAACTGCTAAGTGTTGGAGCAGTTAACACATAGCAAAAGTTGCTGCTTGATTCACCTAGCAAATCAAGTCCAAATGGAAAAATTTAAATTGGTAAATGATCTCCAGGTTGAATACTTCCATTTAATATTTTTGGTCCATTTTTGAAAAATGTTTAAGGGCAGGGAAACATGCTGGTAAGTGGGCTACTCTCTGACTGTTTCTGACTTTTCTGTTTTTCTGTTTTTTTCTGTTTTCTGTCTTAATCTTTAGCCATATAAACATGCATGTATCTAGGGGTTCCAAAGGTACAAAAGGTGATCCAAGGGCATGGAACCAATGTCCACACACCATAGATCATCTCCAAACTCAAATTTTCCATAATTGCACATTTTAACCACATAAAATAACATGTCCAAAACAGCAAGTCTTAACAGATTTCAGAAAATAAAAACCTAATTAGAAAATTCTAAAAATTTGTTTTGCACAAACCACAAGCACTAATATTTCACACATGGATGATCAAGAGTACAAGCACAAGTGGGTTCACACATAGGTTCATAATTTGGAGTCTCACTTATATTCTACAAAAGGCTAAAAATAAAAACGGGGGATTAAAAATGGGGGTGTGACAGTTTCGTTCCCCGGCGACAGCTGGGAGTCCAGCAGTCGTCGTTCTCGGTGGAGAGCGAGGCCTCAGTGGGGAACTGAGCTGGGCTCGCGGTGGTTCCTCGGCCAAAGGTGGATCGGTCTCAACTCGTCCCCAACCTGTTCGACGCATTGCCGCAAGAAGAAGGGGCGCCCCAGGAGACCGGCTGCTGCACCATGTGACTTGAATGCACACGTTCCCAACTGTATGTCTGAGCTGGACAAAGACGAGCACATCTCCAAGGAGTGCAAGCAGAGGAGGATTACGCCCGGAGGCCGCCGGCAGAGAACGTGCCAATTCACAGTGCACACGGTTGCGGACGTGTCGCCGAAACGTGGGGCACCACCATGCTGGGTGGGCAGTCAGCTAGAGTGCAACTGTCTCGGCAAGCTACGGTGGTAGACGCGAACAGGCTCCGATGATGGCAAGCTTGGCAGCAGCTGTCACAATCGCAGATGGGGCGAGGACAGGTGATACGTCCATTTTGTATCACTATTTTGTATCATAATCTACTCTTACTTACCGATGTATTTCACATTTTATTACAATACTTACGATATTTTATCTTATTTTGCATGTTTTACAATTACACGGAATTTATCTGTCGGAGTCAGGATTCTGCTGAAAAGAGCACCATCAGGAGGGGATACGCCGGAAGCCCCAAAAATCACCAGAAAAATATAGAATTTTTTTCTCCATCAAATCAGGCAGGAGGCCATAAAACCTCAAGGAGGGGTGCCACGAGGCCACCCGGCGGCCTAGGGGCGTGGCCCACCCCCTAGCCGCGCCGTGGGCCCGCCTGGCCCCTCTGGCCCACCTCCGGTGCTCCCCTTCGATGATATACTTCCTCTTGACCTAAAAATCACGGGACGGACTTCGCATAATTTTTCCGCCGCCTCTACGGGGCGGAAAACAGAGAGAAAGAAAAGCTCTCTGGCAGGGAGAAATCTGCCGGGGAAACTTCCCTCTGGGAGGGGGAAATCATCGCCATCGCCACTGTCATCGCTCCAAGCTTCATCGGGATCATCATCTTCATCATCTCCACCACCAGCACCATCATCCCCACCGCTCCACTTCGTTCCGCTGTAACATCTAGGGTTGTACTTGTTTAGTTTATTGGAGATACTCTCCCGGTATTGATTACCCTTCGTGGATTGATGTTTTTGAGTTGTTTCGGTGAATTAACTTTATGACCAGATTGTTATTACTCAGCATATCACCTCTGATCATGATCCATATGATGTCTTGTGAGTAGTTCGTTTAGTTCTTGAGGACATGGGAGAAATCTTGTGGTTAGTAGTGGAATTATGTTGATGAGTATTTAATATTTTATATTTAAGTTGTGCTGTTATTCTTCTAGTGGTGTCATGTGAACGTCGACTACATGATACTTCACCTTTATGGGCCTAGGGGAATGTATTGTGTATTTAGTTTACCTATTGTGGGGTTGCCGGAGCGACAGAAACCTAAACCCCCGTTGGTAGATTAATGCATGAGGGAGCGTAGGATCCCAGAGCTTAAAGCTGTGGTTAGAGTTATCTTAATTACTTCCTTGCAGTGCGGAAGCCTGTAAGGGGTGTAATCACGAGTGTGTATTTATCCAACTACAGGTAGTGCACTAGCATACATTCCCCACACAACACTTTTCAAAACATTAAATATGAGTTAACGGTATGAAGCGAAAGCACTTGACATCTCTCCCGTGTGTTCTCGGGAACGTTTGGTAATCATAAATGAAACAACCGGCTTGTCCTTTATGCTAAAAAGGATTGGGCCACTTGCTGCAACTATTGCTGCTCTCATTTATTTACCTGAACTTTATTTAATCGCATTTATTTTCTCGTACTTTATATCAAAAACCCCTAAAAACTTGTCTGCTAGCATTTACAGTGAAACCTTGCTTGAAACCGCTTGTCAACACCTTCTGCTCCTCGTTGGGATCGACACTCCTATTTATCGAAAGTACTACGATAGATCCCCTGTACTTGTGGGTCATCAAGACTATTTTCTGGCGCCGTTGCCAGGGAGTGAAGCGCTATTAGTAAGTGGAATTGGTAAGGAGAACTTTTATTGTAAGGGTTGTTTTTATTACTATCTGTTGCTCTATATAATTATGGATCCCTCTGATTTCGAAACGCTGTTTGGGACTAGTTTCATCACTTCTCTTGTTACAGCAAAGGACCCCCCACCAGCTAAAAGAATTCCGTTTAAAATACCTATGAGAATTGTTGAACGTGTTATAAATAACCGATATTCAGGAGATGGAACTGTCCATCCTGCTGATCACTTGCTTTTTATACATGAATTATGCGGGTTATTTAAGATTGCAGGTATCACCACGGAACAATGTAAGAGGAAATTATTCACTATATCACTGAAAGACGGAGCATTGGATTGGTACAGGTTATTGAAAAATGAGGATTCATTCGACTGGGAAGGAATTGTACCTCTCTTTCACTCTAAGTTTTATCCTCTACATGAAATTCATAGAGATAGAAATTATATTTATAACTTCTGGCCTCATGATGGAGAAAGTATCGCCCAAGCTTGGGGGAGGCTGAAATCACTAATACTCGAATTCCCCATTCATGAGTTCCCCAGAGATATCATTATCAATAATTTCTATGCAAGGCTTACACTCCATGACAAGGATTTACTTGATGCTTCTTCTAATGGGTCTTTCACAAGCAATAAGGAAGAAGTTAAATTGGATCTCCTTGAAAGGATCCAACGCAATACTGAAGATTGGGAAAATGATGAAGGTAGAGAATCAGGTATAAATTACGATTATGATTGCATTAAGCTCTTTGTTGAAACTGAAAGTTTTCGTAAGTTTAGTGCTAAATATGGTCTTCATTCTCAAATTGTGGTTAATTGCTGTAAGATTTTTGCTTCGTACATCAACATTCCTAAGCAGGAATGGGTGAAGTATCATGAACCATTTAAAGAGCCTGTTAAAATAACTACACCTGCTAAAGAAGTTCGAGTTCATACTGTTGATCATGTTTTACTTGAGCCTTATATTGAGAAAATGCATTTCCCTAAGGTAAAACAACGTTCTATTGTTGCTAGTGTGGTTAACAAAAGTGAAAAGAAAATCTTTGAACCTGAAGAACAGTTAAAGATAGAACATGCTGTAGCAATAGTTAAGAATCTTATAACTGAAAATGTAGAAGAAAGCCATATAATTTTTTGTGAAGATGCTTCTAACATTGTTAAGCCATCTAAGAATA
This sequence comes from Poa pratensis, assembly GCA_947311845.1. NCBI lineage: Eukaryota > Viridiplantae > Streptophyta > Magnoliopsida > Poales > Poaceae > Poa > Poa pratensis. The sequence goes on along the minus strand of CAMZMU010000036.1, from coordinate 4,596,701 downwards.
ATGTCAAGAAAATTGGAACTCCTGTCATTTCGGTTAAGATTGGTGATCATTGCTACTATGGTTTATGTGACATTGGTGCTGGTTCAAGTGCTATCCCCTATGAACTTTATCAAGAAATCAAGCATGAAATTGGTCCCTGTGAATTGGAAGAAATTGATGTGGTTATTCGACTTGCTAATAGAGAAACTATCTCTCCGGTTGGTATAGTCAGAGACGTGGAAGTTCTATGTGGTAAGACTAAATACCCTGTTGATTTCTTAGTGCTTGGTTCTGCTGCAAGTAACACTTGTCCTATTATTTTTGGTAGACCTTTCTTAAATAATTGTGGTGATGTAATAGATTGCAAAAAGGAAAAGATCTATACTAAATTTGCTGGAGAACCTTATGAGTTCAAATTTTCCAAATTTGCTAAAAACCATCACGAAAAAGATTTACCTAATGAGGATTTTCGAGTTGAACAACTTGCTTCTGTTGCTATTGCTCCTAACAATGCTTTGCAGCAATTCATGGAAGATCATGAGAGTGAAGTTTTTATGCTGGAAAGAAATGAAATAGATGACGTTTTTCTTCGACAACCTGCTATTCTTAAACATAATTTACCTGTGGAAGAGTTGGGACCTCCTTCGCCTCCCAAAGGAGATCCTGTTTTTGAATTAAAAACTCTACCTGACACACTTAAATATGCTTATCTTGATGAAAAGAAAATATATCCTGTTATTATTAGTTCTAAACTTTCATGTCAAGAAGAGGAGAGATTATTGGGAATACTTAGGAAACATCGAGGTGACATGGGTTATACTTTGGATGATCTTAAAGGGATTTCTCCTTCTATTTGTCAACATATAATTAATCTGGAGCCCGATGCAAAGCCAGTTGTTGAGCATCAACGAAGGCTAATCCCTAAGATGAATGGAGAAGTGAAGCTTATGAAAATGCCAAATTGTTTAAAGAAAAAGTTAAGAGATGGCATGATGGAAGAATAATAAATAGAGAATTTAATATTGGTGATAAAGTATTATTATATAGGTCTCGTCTCAGATTTTTTTGCAGGCAAATTACTCTCCAAATGGGAAGGACCGTATATTGTTGAAGAAGTATATCGCTCGGGAGTCATTAAGGTAAACTCATTTGATGGTGATAAACCACAAGTAGTTAATGGTTAAAGACTCAAGCATTATATTTCTGGTGATCCCACTGGAAAAATATTGATATCATACAAGTAGTGACTCCGGAAGATTTCATAAAATTCGAATACCGGAAGACTCCAGAATCAGTTTTGGAATAGGTATCAACTTTGGTAAGCAAAAGTTTGTGTTTAATTATATAAAAAAATTATTCATTATTTTTAGGTAAAATGAAAAATTACGGAACGAAAAAGAGACGGAGACCGACTCCAGGTCGAGGAGGCGGCCCACCCCATGGCCGCGCCGTGGGCCCACCTGCCTCTCTTGGAACCTGTCTCCGACTCCGCTTTGGTCCGTCACCTTCCTTTTTGTCGGGAAATTTTTGCTATATATTCACCCGGATCTCTTGAGGTCCGTATCTCGTGTTTTTGACACGTTTTTGTTTTGAGCTGTTTCCGCTAGGGCCCTCAGGAATCTAGAGCACCATGGTCTCCTCTAACAACGACAAGGGCAAAGAAGCCCTGAAGGATGATCTCACGGATCCGAAGCACGAAGAGGAGGAGGTCAAGAGTGAAGCTGATGATGAAGTAGAAGAAGACCCACGTTCGTATCCTCGTGCTACTGTTGCAAGTATCGGAGTGGTCGCCAAACCATTCAATCTCAAGAGGAAAGCGAGGATGAGCACGGGTGGTAAGGCCCCCCGTCACAGTTTAGCTCAAAGAACACCTCCACCAAACACCAATAATCCTTTCCATGCTCTAATCCATAAGCATCAATTTGAAAGGGTTCCAGAGGCAGAATTGCCTACCCGTTGGAATATAGATCGTTCTAACAATGCAGGAAAAGGATGTTCTAAATCTGATGAGAAGTGGGGCAATAATTCCAAGAGCTGGGACTCACCTTTTGACAGAATAACAAGACGCATCGAACACAACACGGAGATGATTCGTGAACTTATGCACAAGATAGATGAGTTAAAGGAGATTGTTGAGAAGCTTGTCAAAGAGCCTCCTTCACCACCCAAGGATCAAGCTTGAACGTCAAGGGGTAATGGCACTCCCTTGGCTTGTTCCAAGCTTGGGGGAGTGCCCTAGTATCATTATCTTTTATCTTTATAATTTCGTGGTTATATCATTGGTAGAGAGGTTATCATATATGTTAGTCTGCAATGTGTGGTATCATTTTCCCTTTAGTGAGTTATCCTTGTATCCTTTGGTGTGAGTTTGTCTTTGATGGAATATTAATGAGGAGCTTCATCTTTACTTTCTTGCACCTTTATTTTTAGCATTGCAACCTCTACTATTTGGTGAACTTGTTGGAGTTTTGACCTCACATTGTGTATAACCAGTAGATCTTCTTTGTCATGGCAAACTTAGCATTGGTCATTAGCAACAGTTCTTAAGACACTTAAGTAAAGAAGAGAGAATTACATGCAAATATATTATCATTGTTAACTTTGATACTTGTTAACTAGCAAAAGTTTTATTCTTTGGTTTAAAGAGTATGTGTTGACAAGAAAAGATGTATGATCTCTCATATTGCTTTTATATTTGCATGTATCTTTCAACACTAATGTTTGCTGCAAAGCCTTGCTAAGCCTAAAGCCTTGTACTGAGAGGAAATACTTCTCGTGCATCCAAAACCTTAAGCCAAAACCCTCCAAAGTGTCCACCATAAACTTCCTATATGTGGTATTTCTCAGCCACTCCAAGTAAATCAGTCTTGTGCTACCTTTAAACTATTCAAAATTGTTACTACTCCTTTTTGTGTCTATGTTTACCAGCTCATGAGGAAGTAGTAGATGGTCTTTATTTCACTTGTCAATCAGACTTTATCTTCAGACTAGCAGCTTACACCTGCTTATCTATAATTTTGCAAAAAGATCTGGCAGCGGGGTGCCCAGCCCCCTTAATTTACAACTTTAACTTCAAACTCTCCTCACATTTTGTTCCTGAGCACTCAGTCAAACATCAGCATGTGTAAATAAAGGAGAAAAGAGGGATGATCTGCTTGCTGCAGAAATAATGTTCCTCAATGGGAGCCGCTCTTAAAAAGTCTGGTTGGCAAGGGTAAAACTGTATTGTCTGCTGCCATTCGTTGACTATTAACATGCACCACTCAAAATATATTTTTACCCTCTATGCAATTTTCAAAACCTAAAAAGCTCTAGCACTTGACTTGATCTCTGCTTCCCTCTGCGAAGGGCCTATCTTTTACTTTAAGTTGAGTCAGTATACCTATCTCTCTCATACCCCAAGGCAAGCATTACTGTTGTTGAGATTCATTCACTTATTTGTTGCTAATTTGATTGATTATAGCTACCTTTTCTTTTGTTATCACTGAACCTTTACCTGCAAGGATATAAGATTGAAAGTTTTCGGTAAATGCAAAGAACCTGTGATAGTTGAACATGTGACATCTGTAGTACACAGCTCTTTTATATATAAAGACTCCGCTTGAAAGATACGTTTATTATGCAATTTGTTCTCTGACCAAGAGCAAGGTTTGCCATTACTTATTTAAAGATCTTCTTGATATACTCTTACTTGTGATTGATCATTACTTGACTCAAGTTAAATTTTATAAGAAAGGTTGCTGTTCTAAAAGAATGTGTGTATTGTTAAGGAAATACTGATGCTTCATGTTCGTATTCTTTTTATCGACACTCCACTCCATAAACCTGTGGTCATGTTTATTAAAGCTCAATTTTCGCTTGGGGACAAGCGAGGTCTAAGCTTGGGGAGTTGATACGTCCATTTTGCATCACTATTTTGTATCATAATCTACTCTTACTTACTGATATATTTCACATTTTATTACAATACTTATGATATTTTATCTTATTTTGCATGTTTTACAATTACACGGAATTTATCTGTCGGAGTCAGGATTCTGCTGAAAAGAGCACCGTCAGGAGGGGATACGCCGGAAGCCCCAAAAATCACCAGAAAAATATAGGAATTATTTCCCATCAAATCAGGCAGGAGGCCAGAAGACCTCGAGGAGGGGTGCCACGAGGCCACCCGGCGGCCTAGGAGCGCGGCCCACCCCCTGGTCGCGCCGTGGGCCCGCCTGGCCCCTCTGGCCCACCTCCGGTGCTCCCCTTCGGTGATATACTCCCTCTTGACCTAAAAATCACCGGGACGGACTTCGCATAATTTTTCCGCCGCCTCTACGGGGCGGAAAACAGAGAGAAAGAAAAGCTCTCCGGCAGGGAGATATCTGCCGGGGAAACTACCCTCCGGGAGGGGGAAATCATCGCCATCGCCACCGTCATCGCTCGAAGCTTCATCGGGATCATCATCTTCATCATCTCCACCGCCAGCACCATCATCCCCACCGCTCCACTTCGTTCCGTTGTAACATCTAGGGTTGTACTTGTTTAGTTTATTGGAGATACTCTCCCGGTATTGATTACCCTTCGTGGATTGATACTTTTGAGTTGTTTCGGTGAATTAACTTTATGACCAGATTGTTATTACTCATCATATCACCTCTGATCATGATCCATATGATGTCTTGTGAGTAGTTCGTTTAGTTCTTGAGGACATGGGAGAAGTCTTGTGGTTAGTAGTGGAATTATGTTGATGAGTATTTAATATTTGATATTTAAGTTATGGTGTTATTCTTCTAGTGGTGTCATGTGAGTGTCGACTACATGATACTTCACCTTTATGGACCTAGGGGAATGCATTGTGTATTTAGTTTACCTATTATGGGGTTGCCGGAGCGACAGAAAACTAAACCCCCGTTGGTAGATTAATGCATGAGGGAGCGTAGGATTCCAGAGCTTAAAGCTGTGGTTAGAGTTATCTTAATTACTTCCTTGCAGTGCGGAAGCCTGTAAGGGATGTAATCACGAGTGTGTATTTATCCAAGTACGGGTAGTGCACTAATATAGGTTCACCCACACACCACTTATCAAAACATTAAATATGAGTTAACGGTATGAAGCGACAGCACTTGACATCTCTCCCGTGTGTCCTCAGGAACGTTTGGTAATCATAAGTGAAACAACCGGCTTGTCCTTTGTGCTAAAAAGGATTGGGCCACTTGCTGCAACTATTGTTGCTCTCTTTTATTTACCTGTACTTTATTTACTCGCATTTAGTTTCTCGTACTTTATATCAAAAACCTCTAAAAACTTGTCTGCTAGCATTTACAGTGAAACCTTGCTTGAAACCGCTTGTCAGCACCTTCTGCTCCTCGTTGGGATCGACACTCCTATTTATCGAAAGTACTACGATAGATCCCCTATACTTATGGGTCATCAACAGGGCTAGGCCCAGGGCGACGCCGCTGCTGGGCATGGCGGAGAGAGGCCGCAGCTGGTGTCGTCTGCTGGAGCATGATTTCTGGTTTGTTTCAGTCATTCAGCAGCCATAGCACAGGCTTAGCTTATGCTGATTTCAACGGTGCAATGAAAACCTGGAGAGAAAACTGAACATGCTTGTACGGAGCTTAATCCTGAATTTTTACCGCACGAGTTACATGCATATGATTGCATTGCAGTTTTTTCACCGTGAGTGTCAGTTAACCGGATTGTCTTCTTGCCCGGCCAATTAAAGTTGCACGAAGTACTACTTCCTCCGTTCATAAATATAAGATGTTTTAGCTTTTGTCTATACTAGTTGTCATGTATGTGCAACGCACGTCTACATAGTTAAAGGGGACAATTTACAAGTAGGAAAAACCGTATCAGAATCTAGATGGATCAGTTTTTTTTGGTGCAAGTCAATAACCGTACAAATAACTCACAATATGGTATCATAACTCATCAGGATCTAGGTGGATTACTTCTTTGTAGTGCAATCTATAGCAGCACATATAACTCACAATATGATACCGAAACTCATAACTCATCAGGATCTAGGTGGATTACTTCTTTGTAGTGCAATCTATAGCAGCACAGATAACTCACAATATGATACCGTAACTCATCAGCCAGTCCTGGCGTAAAATTCCGAGGCCCAAAGCATGACTGAAACGCGTGAAATTGGCTCCACGAACATGAAAATATATGTTACTTACAAAGTGCAATAGAACAAATGAACAAACATTGGACAAAACTAATTAAGAGAAATCTACGACTGAGTCTTCTCATGCATGTGACAAATGATGAAAATACAACATAGATGTGTTTTTTTCTTTACGAATCCAACCGAGCTATTTTACTATGTGAAAATACAACCTAGCTAGCAATTAGATCAATCCACATGAGCCAGCTAGTAGTGCAGGTAATGCTAGTCTGTATCTGTAACTCCGTGGTACAATAGACTGTACGCGACCATAAGAAGGGAACCACTACCGCAACAACTCAATATTGATCGGTCAAAATCAGCACCACTATCGCAAATTCCTGATTCTCGAATCAGAAACAAGATCTCGATATAGGCATATGGAATCAGAAACGGAGAGCTCCTTCCAGTCTTCCACCGTTGCTTAGCACTACGGGAGCTCGGCTAGTATATATCGCACATCCTCCTGCTAAAATTCATACCGTTCATCCACCATCCAAAAGCTCACGTAACCAAATGCATGCATCCAGCAATTAGCTAGCTCCAATTAACGAACAAACTATTCCGCACGTCGTCGTGGAGCAGCAGAAGCAGAGGCATGGGCACGCCCAGTGGCCGCATAGGCATAGTACTGGAACAACCACGAACACGGAGCCGACACGTCCTGGTAAGCGCAGCAGGCCACCATCAAGCAGTGCCCGCGATCACCCATGCGGAGCCGATGCAAGCCACCATCAAGCCATGGTCGAGGGTAAAACCGGTGCCGGCATTTGCCCCCGTCACCACGCCGCCGTCGCCCAGATGCATGCTCGTATACCTACTCGATCGACTGTAGGAGTGTAGGGCCGATGCAGTGCGTTGCTACTGTACGACTTGCCTGGCGATCTCCCTAGGCTACCGTCGGTGCTCAGCAGCCCCGAGCCCAGTAGGTCCTCCCCCGTGTACGCGATGTCGCTGTCGGCGCCGAAGTTGAACCGCTTGATCCCTTGCTCCGTGTCCTCGTCGTCCTTGTCAGTCGAGGGTCTCCCGTTCTTTTTATCGCCCTTCGGCTTGCCGAACGAACAGAGGAGTCGATGTCGGCCATGGGCGCGTGACCGATTGAGCGAACGCGACCTCAGAGATAAAGATTAACGATATGTTTCTTTTAGCGGTGGCAATACGTGTAATTTTCACGAAAACGAAAAGGTGTGTTGAGTTGTCAAACATTGGAGCGATCTGGAGCGTTGATCAGATATTGAACGGATCAAATTTAATGTATTTCGAACATGTTTGCTCTTTTAATAGTAGTATAGATTCACATGTGTCAACATGTATGTAGACATGTTTTAATGTATATGTACACTTATTTATGTGTGCACCTAGTCAACATGTGAGCTAGCTAAAACATCTTATATTAAAAAAATGGAGGGAGTATTTGTTTAGATGGTTGAGAAAGCATAGATCATGGCTGAACCATGTGGCATGTGCCACGCATGAGATTAGATGCAAAAAAAAAAATTGACGTGATTAGATGCAATTTTTGTAGAACAAATCTTTGTACAGGGCTCTCTACTTTTATTTGGTCATATGATGTGTATGTAATTTTGAGTCTTAATGCCCACATTCTATTTTGCTGCTGAATTGCATAGGTTCTTCTGAAATCTGAATTCGTAATATGCTATAGATAATTTAACGAGTGATCGCTACCTCTGCCGCCTGCGCCTCATGTCCTCTCGATGAGGATGTGGAGCACCTGCTGCTCCGGTGTCCCCGCGCCAAGGAGGTGTGGGACGCTCTCAGCATCCCCGACGTCACTGCTACTACCTCAAGTCTCGACGACCTTTGGCGTTCCCGCGCTGACTCCTACGAGCAGGCCACTATCATCTTGGCGGCCCTTTGGAACATTTGGAAACGCCGGAATGCTCTAATATTCAACCACTCTGATGAAGGTTCGCAGATGCACTGAAGATGTCAGGCTTTGGTCTGACCGTTGTTGTTCTGTTGTAATAAAAAATTCGCTGGATACTTGGTGCACCACCTTCCATCCCCCGTAGCTCCCTCCCCCCTTGTAACCCCCCTGCTCCTCTCCCTCTCACATTCTTTGTACAAGGAACCGCATGATTATATGATATAATACAAATTCAGGCCAGCCTTGGCCTGCCGGTGTTACATTCAAAAAAAAAAAAATTAACGAGTGATGATACCATCAAACTACTTAAGTTACCGAACTCTGTATAATCATTATTACGCTAATGTCCATGGAGCTGTCCAAATTAATAGATAACAAATTTGGGTCATTTTTATTAGTGATTATTATTGTTATGCTGAAACTTCTTACTAACAAAAATGTAAATTAAAACCACCCGGTGTGACAGTGTCGCAACTACCAAATAGATCAACATGTCGATCTACACGAGTTAAAAGCGTCGTCATGGTAGAATAAATATGATGATGTTTCTTTATCATTTATTCATTTCCATTAGTAGAATAAATATGATGATGTTTCTTTATCATTTATTTATTTCCATTAGTCGACACATTGCATGTACATCCCTTTAATTGTAAAAACGTGCGTTGGTACATGCCAACTAGTTTGATACAAGTAGACATGACCACATTTTGTACTCCCTATATCTCACAAACGAACAAAATTGTGTAATTTTGAGGCCTCAGGGTCTATATCAATGAAAAAATTCAAAGTTATTCCAATTTTAAACCCTTTGCTTTCAAAATATTGCACTATTGCTCAGTAACTCTTCATCTATCTCATGAGAAAATATTGCAAAACATATATTTCATCTTTTGATAAGCAAACAAAAAGGAAACTTTGCCTTTTTAAATTTGTAGAGGGGTATATCATTGTGCTGCATGTCAGGCATCACCAAAAACAGCCACACAGAACGTCACAAGCCACATACAAAACTGCAAATCTGCAAAGAAGTGCAGCTAGGTCTTATTCATTCATTGTGTCCCAGACGGCCCATCGTCGACTATTATTCCAAATAATAAATACAACAGCGCAAAAACAGCAAAAAAAGACGCTAGATACGAGTAGTAAATACACATAGCTTTTTGTTGCCAACAGAATAAAATTACAGAAGATGGAGAGCGTGGAGATCTCTATGATCCCACCCCACATTATGTTCACATGAACACTGAAGAACCATGACGCAAGGCCAAAACAGTCTAGGAAGAAATCAACCCTTTGAAATAGAATGCAATGGTGCGACCGTGTGCTCTGTTCTTGCATAAGATTTCTTCTAATCGGCACGAGACTGGCCGGCACGGGAGGAGAGGATGATGCCGACGATAAGGCCGTAGAGAGCAAGGGCTTCGGCAAAGATGAGGATGAGGATCATGCCCACAAACAGCTTTGGCTGTTGCGCATTGGCCCTGCAGAGGAGGCAAAAGGTAAAACAGAATCAAATCATTATCTTTAGAGTCTGCAAATGAAAGGTTGTTATCTGTAGAAAGATTGATCTGCCAATACTAGAAGGCACCTCTTGTGATAATAAAAGTACAAAACCCAGTACGCACTGGCAATGAAAAGAAATTAAAAGCCAAATCTCTCAAAAAAAACTAAGCTACTGGCTACAATGCTATTGTACTGATTCCCCCTCTATAGGAATATACCTAGTGTACAACCAAACTCCAGGTGCAAAAAAAAAAGAGTGATACAAATTCACCATGCAAACCCTCACTGAATTTATTATAGCAGGTCACTGCACAATCTAGCTAAATGACAAGCAACCATGCATGTAAACCAAACAGTATGATTGTCATAACAGATATGGCCATTGTGTCAAGATAAAAGAAGCCGTAAGTATTCTATAAGAAACTAGTAAAAAAAGTTAAAGGGGCCGCAACCCATAAGGTCTCCTAATAAAGGACTTGTGATTACAAAATCTCAGATCACATCTAAGAGACATTCCAAAAGAACTAATTAACCCATCACTTGCATGTCTGCTTTCAGAATTACATGCCGAAGGATGCCAAAAGACAAATAAATTTACACATGTAGGGAACCATAAATATATACGGTGGCTAAAATAGTTTTAGACAGTGTAAAGGGACCATATCTCGTAAAGGACATGTGATGATGAAATCGCAGATCACATATAAGACTCATTCCGAAAGCACCAATAAACCCATCACAAGTGCATGTTCAAGGGATGGCAGCCACAAGACAAAGTGAATTGCAACCCATAGGAACCACGGTGAACAGACACCTTGCTATATACAACTCTTAATGTAGACTAAATTTGCATATAGTCCTGATCATGGTATAGTATGATTTCACTCGTACACTCTGATCAAGCATGTCCTCCTGGCCCCCCGAGTTAGTAACACCACAAAAATCAATCAATCAATCGAGTAGCATGGTACCCCACAAAATCAATACACAGCGCTCCGACAAATTCACCGGTAGCGCAAGAGGGCAGCACAGGCATCGGAAGGAACGAATAATAATAGTGTCCAAATAGAAAAAGGCTGAAAGTATTCTAATAGTAAAATATCATTTCATAGTGTAAAATCATAAGGACCGTTAATATTTAAGGACTTTTGATCATGAAATCTGAGATCACATCCAAGAGACACTCCAAAAGCACCAATTAACACACCACTAGCATTAGCATGTTCACTATCAGAAGTGCATGTTTGATGGATGCCACAAGACAAAGCAATTCCCATTCTGTACAAACCGTACACAGACTCATTGCTATCTGCAACTCATAATGTAGTTTAAATTCAGATACAGTGGCACAATCAAACAAACAGAACTTGGTGTCCTCTCCATAGCATCATCAATACCAGCATAACAATGCGTCAAAACTTGTCCGGAGACAAAAGGCATTATTTTGTGGTTTAACATGCGACTTTCATCTGTGAATTCTAGTCAGGCATGTCAGAACAAGTCACAACAAACTGCTTATGTCCTTCCTAATTTCATCCATCGCTTCAGCTACACCCGCCAGCCACCACGATCCCGTGCCATCTGCTACCCAGAACCAAATAGCACGATGGTAGGATCCACGCTAGTTGACCACCCAACACAAGGTTTACATTCGTGACCACACATACATACTTGCACGAATTAACGGGTGCCAGGAGGAAGGAACAAACGATGTTATACCTGACCCCTGCGTCACCGACGATGCCGATGGCCATGCCGGCGGCAAGCCCGGCCAGCCCACACGCGAGCCCCGAGGAGAGGTGCGCGTAGCCGTCGAAGAGGAAGTAGGGCTTGGCCTTGGGGTTGATCCCGGTGGAGATGATGACGGCGATGATGAGTCCGTAGATGCCGAGCACTCCCGCCATGACGACGGGCACGATGGACTTCATGACCAGCTCCGGGCGCATGACCCCCATCGACGCTACTCCCACGCCGCTCTTGGCCGTGCCGTACGCCGCGCCCATGCCTGCACGGTGTCGGAGTGAGAGGAGAGGAGACGTGTGGATGGATCGATCTGAGATCTGGGGAGGAAGGGGTGCTTACAGGAGAAGACGAGGGCGGCAGCGGCGCCGAGGAAGCCGAAGAAGGGGGCGGTCTCATCGCCGCTGAAAACGGACGACATGGTGGGCGGCGGGGGTGGCGGATCTGGGCTCGCCGGAGATGATGAGCTCGCTGGCGACGACGAGTGGAGGAGAGGAGAGAGATATTATGAGGACCGACGTGTGGACCAGGCAGGAAGGAGGTAATGGGAGACGACTACTGGTTTATGGGCTTTGGCGGGCTCATGGGCCGGGCCTGGATTCCGGGTTTGGTCTGGGCTCGTGGGCCTCTTCGCTGACCGGAATATGTCAACCGATCGACATGAGAATATTTCTGCCACATACACCTAAAAAAAAGAATATTTCTGCCACATGCACTGCGCTCAAGATATATATGCTAATCAACAAGCTCGTGAACTTTCAAGGAAACGACACCAAGATGAAGATTCAACATATGTTCACCAGAAACAAACTTTAAAAAGTTATGCACATACCTTTTTTGTTGGATATGAAAACGTCCAACCAGCCGGGATTGTTTACGCTCTAATGTTAAAACTTCGCCCGACTCCCGTGATGAGGACATCGGCGCGCCTTCGTCTCGCTATAGTGCTTGCAGTTGTCGCTAGGTTGTTTAAAAGGGGCTAATTGTGCCTTTTATTACTGTAAACATTCTTTCGTAAATCCAAGCAAACTTTTCGTAACATCAAACAACCCTTTTCGAAAGGGCATTTCCCTCCTAAGTGGTTCTGGGTGTTTGTTAACAACATAAGTGAGATATTACCTCGTGCTTAAGTATTATAGGTACAATTGATTAAATGCACAACACGGTGATTGACCCCTCAAAAACAAGAAAAGATCGAAGACGGTGGCCCGTAGACTTTATGTTCATTTGAACAGTAGGGTGACCGTAGTATCAAGACGGGTTGCTCAGTGAAAAGGCTGGGAAATCATTTACCTGCACACACAGACATTTGCACCCAAAAAATCCACAAAAAATAATGGTGAAGAAGTGTTCCCTAAAAGTCCAGTGACTATTTGAAACATCCCAGAGACTCTGGTGCTGCTAGGCCGGAGACTCCGGTGTGAAAACACCGGAGTTTCTAGACTCAGAGCAGCTAGAGACTCTGACTCATTTTATTCAGAATATTGGCTCAGTTGCTAGCGCTTGGCGTGAGACTCTGGTGCCCTTTTCGGAGCATGGTTGGAGCATGGTCGGAGACTTTGGAATGTTTCCGGTCTGGCCAGAGTTTTTGGGCACCTCGTGGGCCGGAGGCTCCACCTAGACCAGAGGACAGGGCCGGAGACTCCGGGGTTAAGTTCCTGTAACGGCTATATTTCTGGGAACACTATATAAATCCTTATTCTTTCTTGAGAAGGGTATCGCGACCAAAATATCTTCACCAACAATTATTGGAAGCTCCAAATCACTTGATCTCTCTCTCTCCCCAGTTAAACACTTTGTCCTTCTAGGATTTGGGAGAGTTGTTCTAGATCTCCACTTTTACCGAAGGAATTTGATTTCCTCCTCCATTCCATTGAGGAACTTGTTACTATTGGGATGGCACGGATCACTACACGTTGCATGGCACGATCATGGTCTTGACTGGGTGAACGTGGGTGGCACATCCGGTGTGCTTAGTCGTGCCACCATTCTAGGATTTTTCTATTAGCTCGTAACAGACTACACATAAGAGGAATGAGAAACGGAAAAGTTGCAATTTGCACGCATCATAAAATCTTCGTGTTCCTTTATGCTAAGAGCGAGTTGGTTAGTAGGTCTGAAAAAACCGGGTTCCAAGTATCTTAGATGTCATGTTCATGTAAAATTTTCACTAAATGGGATAATATTGATGCACAGGTGTACAAGACGATGGCCCCCTGCCCTTTGTTGAGGTTATACGTGCGTGGAATCTTGGATCCCTCCTTGTGTCGTCGCCAAAGTAGGTACTTACTCGATCTAGACACCACAACACGCCATGTGCCATCGATTTATAACAATGGGCGGAAATAGTAATATTCCAACGGCTCATCTCGATTGGTGGCCACCACATGCATGCCGCACGGGAGTTCAGATTAGTCTGGGCATTCCACTATATATATAGAGCTGGCTATTCCTCACAAAAGGCGAAACTAGGTTTTATTCCAGCTGAATTGTCGCCATTGAAAATTGCATTCATGCTTAACCGCACACCCGCCAACATGCTGTCTGCCGGAGGCTGCACTAGGTGCGATCCAGCCGTTGATGGTCCAATTGTACAACCCCTGCCTAGCGCTGATTATCTACTTATCTATGAGATTTTGAGAGGTTGGCTGCTGTTTAGCTTGTCGTGCACACGCTCTTATAATCCATGGCACTACGCCTAAATCGTGGCAAAATTTGTTGCAAATTGCGACACCTACTAAAAAGTGCCTCAAAATATATGCAATCCGAGATTTTGTTAAAGTTGCGCATACTTTCTAGTAGGGGAGGGGGGCAACGGCCCCCCTACGTATTGTTGAGGTGGGCTTCTCGAATGGACAAAATGCAACCGTAAATATGTGCTTGACATGCAGCTCAGCTCATGATTTACAGTGTCACATGCTCGAATGGAAAAAGTACGGAGCCAAGCAAGAAGGAACGAGGGAAAGAGAAATATAGATTTTGGTGATGGGAATGAGGAGGTTAAATGTAACGTCGAATCAATATGGCTTAGCAGTGTCATTGGTTGGCAATTTTTCTATTAAATTGGAATCCAAAAACAACCGAAGCAGGGATATGCCTGCTTTAGAAATAGCACTACGAAAAAGCCACGTCATGTTTGGGGAAACTACATACTATGGAAAACACTGCTTTGGTTATTGTTTAGAATTTTGACAGTAGAAGTAAGTTAATAAATTACTCCCTCTGTATCAAATTATATGTCGTTGAGCGTTCACAGGCAAACTTCTGTCACGTTACGAGATTTTTGTGTTTTCCATTTTTGCCCTCCCACTACCGCTCTCTCCCTCACGCGACCACTCTCTCCATCGCTGTTGCGCTCGAAACGCGTCACACAAACACGTCCTCGTGTACCCACGGTGCCGGGGGAGATGCTCCGCAACTCACCCTGCGAGAGGCCTGCTTCCAACGCGATACGCAAGTCAGCAAACAGGTGCTTTTTAGACCAGACGTCCGAGTCCTTCGGGAAGCCCCATCAGAAGGAGTCGGTGTCGATTGGCTGAACCCGTCCGGACTTGGCCGCTCCGGAATTCGGAAAGGAGATCGCCGAGCAACGGAAGCAAGAACAAGGGTAAAAGGAGTAAATAGTAGGGTTGTATTGATAGGTTGTCGATTGTTTGCTTAATTTCAATCGGCCATCAGATTTCGCATATATATGAGGCGGCTGGACTTCCAGTACAAGCAAAGGGCTCGTCTAGGCTTTCCTTATAAGAAAAGTACATTAATTCAGGTCCGAAACCACCAGGTCTTTGCTAAGCCAGATATCTGTTTGGAGCTCCCGGTGTCCTGCTCCTTTTCCTCCTCCTTATCCCGCTCCTTTTCCTACTTCTTTTCCTGCTACTTGTCCTGCTCCTTTTCCTGCTCCTTTAGGACGTCGCCGTTTGTCCTTCCGCGTTGACATCAAACTTGCCTTCCCATCACGCCTGAATCGACTTGAATTCTAGGTCCTTGGGCATCTCGCGAGTCCCGAATTTGGCTGGCTGCCAAGTCCATCTAGATTCGCCATCCCTCATATTTCTGGGTAGTCAGTCTTGGCTAGTCCTTTTAATACCGACTCCTTCTGAGTCGACTCCTTTATTGACGACTCCTTTTCTGGCAAGAGAAGATTCTTTACTGACGACTTCTTTAGTGATGACTAATGACGTGAAAACATACGTTCGTTGGGAGACCCCAAGAGAAAGGTATGATGTAGTGCAGCAGCAGATTTTTCCCTTGTAATCTACCAAGATTTATCGAACCAGTAGGAGTTAGCAAAGCTCAGAAGGTTGTCAACGACTCCAGGAAATATGGCGTGTGATCGGAAGCCAATGGCGCAACACCCCCAACGGTACTAGAATTGTGGTTTGTTGACGCGGAACCTGCACACAACACATCAAACTACTTTGCCTCAACAAAACAAGAAGCTTGTCAATCTCCCCGGCTTGCTGAGGTCCTTCAGGCGCACAAGTGTGCTTTGATGACACAGAAAACCTCAACGGAGCTGATGAAGAGGCTCGACGAGTTGATTGCAGCAAACCTGGAACTCCACAAGGAGAATCAAAAACTTAAGGTTGTATTTGAATAGGAGAGCAACCGCAATTTGACCCCCCGAAACAACCTGCTGGATCTAGCCAACGAACACCCTTAATACTTTCCCGTATTATCGTCGACATGTCTTCAACGTTCCACTTCTGCGACCAGCACCTCGCTCCTTACGATGTTACTCCCTCCGTATAAATTTAGTTTGCGCTCTAGATTTTTAAAGATTTTCACTTTTAGTTCACGTTGTGAACTTGGCTACCAAAATGTCCCAGCATTGGGCTCGTCATGAAATAGATTCTTTCCGCCAAATATAGCTGGCAATGCATGCATAGCTTTTGTGACCGCACTGCATCATGTGTTTAAAACTCTAGGGGTACAATAGTCCATCCACACTCTAATTTAGCTCTACCAAGACCTGCATTGGTATCTATGATTTGCTCAAAACACATAGTATATGTAAACTGAGATCATTTTCCTTCAAAGATCTTAAATAATCGAATCAATTTTGCGAACACGGGAGCGCCTTTGCGCACACCCCCCGAGCCCTGTTTTGATGACACGCCATACACGATGCTAATAATCAATGGGTATAAATAGTTATATCCATATGTAAAATCGAGGACAAAATAAGACAAATAATAAACAGATAACAGATTCATGTAACAAAACCCTTACCTTTTTAAAAAGTATAACCTCACGGCGCAAAACCCTTTAAAACCCCTAGACCCTAAGAACTTAGCAAACACGAAAAACATATAATCCGTAGAGGATGCACTGCGGCGACATGGACTGGCGACATGGACTACATCAAGCATACGCTCACCCTCTTCACCGATTTCATCACCGCTTTTTTCCGGATCTTCATCATCACGGTGAGCACCCGAGCCACGTTGGCTGCCTACTGACCTGTCCACCCACTGGCTGACACACTTTGTGCTCCAGTTATATGTGATCTGATCCATTGACCATTGTGCTGATGATGTTGTCTTTTGTTCCAGCCCAAGAATGCAGGTGTCAAGAACATTTCCTAACACCACCATCATACCTACTAGTACCACCACTGCTATGTAAGAAAGCTGACGTATAATATGTTCACAGTCACAAATAAATGTTTCTGATAAAATGAACACTTTGGTATGGATTTTCGTTCACTGTTTTGTGCAAGTAATAGTAGAATTCATATCCTTTCAGCTTTTTCCACTTTGATACTGAAATATGAGTTTTGTTTACTGTCATTATATTATGAAGATTGAATCCCATTAAATAGTTTTGGTACTGTGTAAATTGCAAACCCAGGTGTGTCCATCTCAATAGGTTCAGATTTATACTTTTTCCTAGCCATTTGTTTTGGCAATTCCTTTGTCTTCCAAAAGGGATTGTGAAATCAATTAGGAAAACTGGAATCTTCAAATGCTTCAGTAATTTTTGAGTGTGTGAACTTTTTGCTGTAGGCAACAAGTTCTTCAAGGAAAGAGAAATACCACGAAGCAGTAGCTCACTATAGTAGATGATACACCAGGATTCTAGTTCGTTAAGAAAAGGCGCATAAATGAAGATGTATACGAAGCTTATGCAATAAAAATCTCTATTGTTGTTTTTTTTTCTGTTGGGAAACGTGATTTGTAAATTGCTTTTGAGGGTGAGCTTCTTTAATGTGTTAACTAGCTGGGTGGCCCGCGCAATTGCGCGGCTAGCAATATTACTTCAACCTTGATATCTAATGTATTTTTTCTTCTTGATTCCATCTTTTGGAAAAATGAAGCTAAACAAAAAGTGTAATATATTTTAAAACATTCCGATACTCACTTTGACGTAGAGCTTGGGTACATTTCACATGTTTCTATCCTGGTGATACAACTCGCGTAAATGTTGTAAATATACAACCGAATAACTTCATTGTTTATTCCTCCAAGTTATATTATGCAAAGATGACTCTGACATTCAACCTGTATTCTACTCAACTTGTATATTATTTCCACAAACTATGCAGTAATTTGTATTTAGGCTTGAAAGTTTTTATTATGTTAGAGTGGAGTCTACCCTTCAATTTATATTTTTTCCTCAAGCTGCCTGTGACCACTCGCTCTTGCAGTAATTTTGCCATCAATTAATAGTAACATTAAAAATGATGAGTGATGTACTGGATACATTATGGACACCCACTACATATTATGCTCCGTTTTGACTAATCACGTGAAGTATAATACTTCCTTGATCAATCACGCGAAGTATAATACCTGTAGTAGATCCATCGAGCTATATTGTTTGTGATAGCCTGGACATGAAGCAATACATATGTGATTGACTTTCATAGGTAGGGTAAATTGACGAATTACAGAAACATCCTACGGGCCTTGCCCCATTCCACCCAGGCTCTGTTCAGGGATTTGGATTTCGTCCGAGAAAACGAATTTCGGACGAAATCCGGCCATTTCGGTAAGGACCGATAATATTATTTACCGGACGAAACCTTCTAAATTTTGGGGAATTTTTGTAGAATAAATTCAAAAAATTGTAGTTGGGATAAAATTTGCTCGAAAATTCAATTTTCAGTCTAATTTTGCTTAGTTTCCTTCTAAATTTTAAATTTTGTTTCTTCCTTTTCGTTCGGAATTTAACCGAAATTCCCGAATTTCAGCAATTTCGCCCTGGACCGGTAAATATGCAAAACCGAAATCCAAAACCTTGGCTCTGTTATGATGTATCTACAGAACCATCAAAAAAGTAAGTAATAAAAGCTACCTGATATGAAGCTGAATTACTGAAATTATGTTGTAATGTATTTAACAACCATGCATTATCCTAAAAAATCCATGACCTGCAGTAATGAATAAAAATGAAATATATCAAGAAAAGTCTATTTTTTTAGATGACCCGAGGAAGTAAGGTTCCGTTATTGTTTTGAGCATAAATAGCCAGTAGAAGTAGCAGCAATTGAATGTTCCCACAAAAAAAAATTGGTAGTAGTTGCAGTTTCATAGGCAATTAAGCGATTTATCTCCCAGGCATATCAAGCAAGACATAATTGTTAGGAAATTAAATGGCGTCCTTAGTGGAGTAACTATGAAATAACATAGCATGTAATATGTACACTAAAAAACGATCGATTTGTTATATAATAAGTGTTTGCCTCTTTTTATAGACACGGTTCCATAAGGATGTAAGTATAAGAATATGACATTTCTGATGAACTGGGGATCATAATATGTATTTTTTCCATAAATAAATTCTTCCAAATTCTGGCGATGATATGGGGATCATAATACGACAGTTTGCATCAATTTTACATTAAAACTGATATATAGACTGTACCACTTACATTGGAGTTCAAAAGATATGTAAAAACCCATGCTTTAGAGATCAGGTTTTTTTTAGAGACCAGTTAATCACTCACCTAGTCTTCACTCTGCCATCAAGTCCAAGATTCCATCTTCTGCCACCAGATTGCTTCACCTACAGAAAGAGTGTAAATGGTTAAAAAATTACAGAGTCCCTCTTCTACAGTATAAAAGAGAGATATTCAAACAGGTTTCCTCTTGCGTTGCATGTAATGCAAAACCTCCAGCTGAAGTGCATGTCAGTGTGCCTTGGATAACATCACTGAACTCCAAAAGTTGTCAGATAAAAGTAAATTCATAGTTGGGGTGAAATATTTAACAAAAGTCTTAGAGATCCAATCTTACGCCTTTATATGTTTGGATATGCAACGAAAGTTTTGATTAAAAAGTAATGCCAAGCTCGGTCAGTCCTGAATGCATGTGAGAAGCAACGAACAGAGAATTAGGGCTAATCCAGACGTGCAAGCTAGGATATGCATGCACCAAGAGAGGGAGAAACTACCTGGAGCCATCGAATCGGAGTACATGGACCAGCTGGTGTCCACAGAGAACAGCTTATGCTCCTCACAGGTTACTTCCCATGCGCGTGGTCGCCGTCCATGACCTGCGTGGACTGGATCCAGTCCGCACGGGGGGGCGCCGCCGTAATTGGATCCTCAAGGTGAACGATCCAGTAGACAAACCTAAGTATGAATCTCCGTCGGTCCTTGATGGAACAAACCCCCTGGTAAAAAATTGATATCTCTCACCGTCCCGAGCATTGCAGACATGCGGCCACTTCGGCTGTGCCACCGCATGGCGTAAGAGAAATTTGGTGTGGGAAAAAAGTAAGATAAACTTGGTAATCTATTGTGTGTTCTCAAACTCGATCAAACTTTCCCTAGATCGACAAATTTCAACAGCACTGAAAACATGAACCAAAAAAGTGGAAGTCTGCATGCAGATTACATAGAAGACTCTGCTCGGTGATGAAAATTTCTGAATGGCATGAGGCAACCATCAATGTTTCACCTGCAGAAGGAAGAAGTCAAGATCATGGAAACTGCATGCTCGTACGATACTTGCATCTAATGACCACTCTTGTAGTGCTCTATTGATGCTTAGGTTGATGGTGGTAATTGATATACCGAGAATCCTGGCATGGGAGACAAAATAAAATTCAACTGACGAAACTGAAAGCATGTACCGTAAATGGTATTAGAGGGATATTAATTACCTACAAAACATCTTTTGCACCATGAGCATGTTTTTTCTTGAACACAGCCTCATCACTGCATTAAAATTAATCCATCCATGTCATCTAACAGTAGAGAGAGAGAGAGAGAGAGAGAGAGAGAGAGAGATTAATGTGCATACAGGAACATGATTTGCAGAAGTATAGTAGTCACCTCTAAATCATCTTGGTAAACCACCTCTACATACAGGAACATGATTTGCAGAACGTTCGATCTTCCACCATTTAGAGAACCACAACCGAGTATACATTGAGAAGTGATATGCTAGCAAATCGGGCGATGGTGAATTTCCCTATCCTCCTCACTTTGTAGCAATGGATGATCTACTAACCAATGATTCTTGCTGATACCATTATAACTGAAGGAACAGTAGACAATTATTAATTTTGACCTTTAAGATGGAAGTAATACAAATGTATGAATACCTAATTACTAATGGGAACTTTGCAGTTCCAAAAAAAATATTTGAATGTGCAAACAATGATATCAGTCTTTGGTGATTACTCTCATCGTCTTACCTCAGTGATCCACTTTTTACATAACACTTTCTATCTTCAGATTGACCGAAAGTTACATCCAATGGGCACCTTAATCAAGAAATAAATTAAATGGGTCAGATCACAAAACACAGGTCTGTAATTTCAAAATGGCTCATTAAGAAAACCATCTGAAAATAAAATTTGACATTGGTTACTGTAATGCCTAGTTTATCCTAACCTTGATGGAAGAGATTCCGTTCCAAACTTGCAATGACTAAGCAAGGAAGCTACATTACTTGATCGTTGATCTCTTGGGCCCCATCTAGATTTATATATTGTTCACAAAAGCCATAATACACATGAAAGGACCAAACAACCAATATAACAACTCCTGAATAGTGCTACTATTGCAGTTAGTTTGGTACCGATAGAAGGAAAATGAGAAGCTGGAAATACAATACTGTTTGTCTGGATGAAAACTATTGGCCCATATGTATGTCTCAGCATGACATCACCGAATATATCTTGTGTCATCCAAAAGAATTAACTCCTAATGCAGCCAGTGAAATAAATCTGCATAAACTGCTTCCATCATCTTGCATCAACAATGATCATCCAAAAGAATTAACTCCTAATGCAGCCAGTGAAATAAATCTGCATAAACTGCTTCCATCATCTTGCATCAACAACGATCAAACAACGATCAATCAGGACCAGAGCTCTCTATCATGTTGGCTGCTGGGCTAATTTTTTAAAAGGAATAGATGGCTGGATATAGACAGGTAAATTTGCATAGCTTCGTCCTTGTCCAAGTCGGTTACAGCTAGGTTCATGTCTGGCAGCTCGTAGGGCATGTTTGCTGGTCCAGTGACCTTCCGTTCTGGTCTGTAATTAATCTCCATCGGCCATGTCCTTCATCCTTCCCATGCTCTCATCTCTCTTGTTCAGGTGAAATCAGCAATAGGAACGCGACGTGAGAGACGGCCACCGGCCATCGCGATTAAAAACTGGGCCTGTTACTTCTATCAATAGGTACAATTATCAATACATCGATTAGTTTAGATTTTTCAAATTAGTTTCATAAAGAACGGCAGATTAATGTAAAAGAGAATAAACCTGAGACCAATAGGCAGGAGTACGTAGGATTATACTATCGATCCGGCTTCGTCGGCGTTGACGGCGTGGTGAAGATACGGCTTGGGACGTCGTGCATTGTCGGACGGCCGCCGGCGACCGCATGGACGCCGAGTTGGCAGTAGCACCTCCTCCTGCTATGCGCCATATAGAGGTACCCTAAGACCAGCAGAAGGATTCTGCTTCGATCCAAGTTCATGACATCCAGATCGCTTGTGGTGTTGCAGCAATAGGAAGACAACAGTTCATCCTCGAACAGGATCCTGCCGTGAAGAAGTATGCTATATGTCCTCCACATCCACGATATCCAGATCGCTTGTGGTATTGCAGCATCAATTGTCCGGCCACCGGCGAGTTGTAGCATGTATATTATATCTATTGAAAGAGGGGTTCGCTCGTGCGCACCTACTTCGTACCAGGATGACTCCGTCCAATCTCTCAATCTTTAAGAGGAAAAAATCATCTATAATCGTTAACTTTGGTGATATCCGGTGCCTCAATAATCGATGGCGGCTGCCTTTCATTGAACAGTCGAAGAGGCGGAGGAGAAGGCGACGGGGATTCTCTTCTTTTCCACCGTGATGGGCTGTTGTTTCTAGACGTGGGGAAGACGGACATCCTATATGTGTATTGAGATCGACACCAGCCCAATGTTACGAAAATTAAATCTTGGCCGTTGTTACTGTGCTGATTATATCTAACTAATCTTCACCGTTGATTGTTTGTTGTTTTAATAATATAATAGATGTATATTTTCATTGATATCGGAGTATTATGTATTGTGGTCTGCCATAGTCCGTAACTGCAGACAAACTCATGAGATTGTTTTTTTGATGTTCAGGCATGTTGGATCAATTGTGTGCTGTCAATGAAATTTCCGTTATTTCATCGTATGCTACATTGGTTGGTAATCGGATCAGAGAGCAATTATCTTATGTTTGGACAAATCTGAGTAAGTGAAAGCAAAGTGTCAATCAATTTTTTTGTACATCTTTGCTTTTGCTACTGATTTTACTCCGAGTTTGTGAATATATATATAGTTACCGGTAGGTTAAATTTAACTAATAGAATATGTATATCATCTCATACACTAATATGGTCTTTGATTCTTAGCAAGGTCTTTCATTTGACAGTCATCCTTAGTTCTACCTGAATTTCTCAACGTTGCTTATAAATGATTTTTCCATACATTGTAAAGCTTATAGCTACATAATTATTAAGTGGTGTGTCGTGACTTGTATCTCCAATGATTAATGATTTCTTGCATTATATGAAAAAATTAGAACACTTATCTTGAATTTTATGAAACCGGTGGAATAGAGGCCGATTGCCCTATTGATCTAAGAAATAATACTTTCCAAACTTTTCCAAGCTGTTGAAAATTAGCGGGCCAGCTCATATTATCAGGTGACAGTGTGACACGAATTGTTATATTGTCATCCAATATGGGCATTGTATGAAATGTGCATGTGCACGTGCTCGATTACTAGTGAAGATTAAAGAGCAGGCCAAAATGTGGGTGAGGGCCCGGGCTAAAATTTTTAGCAACATTATGACAGAAAATTAGGCTTTTGTTTAAAGTCCCGGGCTTTTCCTAAGCAATTAAGTCATAAAAACCCTCTCAAAACTTCTTCTCTTTTAATGAAAGTGGCAAGTTGTTTTTGGCTTGTTTCAAAAAAAAAATTGCCCTTCGGCAGTTGTATAATCGGCATTTTGCTGCCCGGCCCTGGGACCAATTTTTTCCAGCTTCGCCCCAGCCGGACAACATGGAAAAACGGGCGCCTCGCAGGTGATTATGGAAAAAGATTGGCCTACATTTATTTAAAATAACTATTTTGAAATGAAGGGACTGGAATGCTGGACATCTGTGTACTATATATAGCCGATAACGCCGTTGCATCTCCTTGCTGGAACGCAACAACACGACCGTGCGTGACATTGTGCCGGTCGTCGCCAGCCATTGTGGCCAGCAAGGCCCGACATCCAGTGCACTTGTTTGTTTCACTCCAACATCTCATAACAAACCGGTCATAAGTAGTGGAATATCTACTAGCCCAAGATTCCAAGAATCCATTTTTATCCTCTGTATGCCAACTTTCTATTATTTGTTACTGGAGTACATATATATACAAGCCAACAATGGCTAGATCATATCATAGCCATGTATGTAATCGCGTGTTTGCGCAAGAAGGATGCATGCATGCACAATATGTGTGACAGATTATATTCGAAAATTGAATATAAAGAACAACGGTATTCAGATAATCACTAAGATGGGATAGACTGTTTTCATTTGACATGTGTGTACAAAAGACATACAACAAATGTGTACGAGGAGGAGACATACAACGCTACATGATGTTTAGCATCCACCGGCGCAGCTCCAGCTCGACGACGGCACAGCTTTTGGCCGGGTTTGCCAGGAAGGTTCGGCCCCTCGTCGCCGGGCATCATGACAACCTCATGTTGGCCCGCACGCGCCGGACGCTGAGAAAATTTGCCCGTCCAGGCCACATTTGGCAGGTGCAGGCGAGAATGAGGAGCAGGATGATGACAAATGCAAGTTCCCCGAGAAGTGCTTCATCACCATGGCGTTCACCATCCCGGATGGCTTCGTCGCTGTGAGGTTCATGCCAACGACGCGAGGCGGCGTATAGTAGTATGGGTAGTGAGATTGTTTTCATGCGGACTGTGGTTTGTGGAATGCTCTGGATTACTGTATTCTCTAATCCCGGTCATTATTTGATTCACTCCAGCATCTCATAACATACTATTGCTTATTAGTGTAATATCTACTAGCACAGAAGTACATGAATCCATCTATAACTCTATATACGTAGCTGACTTACTACTATGTGCTAATGGAGGAAGGAAGACAATTTGGGATATATATACTAGACAAAAGTGTCTAGATCATTCCATAGGCACGTATGTTTAGTCATGAGTATACTACTCGACACATGAATGCAATTTGTTCATGCTAATATATTTCTTATCAGGCACCAAGCATTTTCACACAAATACATGCATCTTCTCCAGTGAATCAGGAGAAACCGACCTAATTCCCTCATCGTGTTAGGCGAACGTGCGAAATTTGCAAAAAAACCTCGATGAGCCCTACCGAAGTCTGGGCCATTTTCTGCCTCAGCCCGCTGGGTATTTTAGCCTGTTGGGCCGGCTGCGTGCATGAGTGGAGAGAACTGCAAAACGAGGCGAAGAAAAAGAAAGATTACCAGCCGGTTGCATGCATTCGACGTTTCAAAAAAAAAACCAGCCGGCTGAATGCATTCAACGTGGCCATAACCAATTCAAGCCTCCAAAAGAAAAGAAAATAAAAAATGAAAGAAAATGAAAAAAAATTAAAAATGTAACGTTCGACTTGGCTACTCCCGCCTTAGATATACCGAGTTTTAGCCGAGGCATGCATGGAGACATATGGTGTATATGCGAGCATAATGCTGGCTGTGTGAGGCTAGGGTGCAAGTGTTGAAGACGTACCAGGTTTCATTGAGACACTCGAGGTTATCCAGCAGCTTGTCATCAGACAGAGGTTGGAAACCTTACATGCAAAAGTGTTTACCGTAGACGTACCTCGGCTTCATGGCGGACTTTGACTTCATCGTGAATCACACAACCGATCAATGGTAGGGCAGCACCTAGTGTTGCGTCGGTAGACACTCTCGATGAAGTTATCGTACTGGGTTCTTGAATACATCAAATTCATTCTTTCAATACCATGTTTTACCCCAGGGGGAGGGGGGCATCGCCCCCAACCCCTTGTTATGGTTGGCTCCTCGATTGCACACAATTTGACCTCTGAAGATCAGATTCAGCCGGATCCACTAGTCGACAGTACTATTGACGGCAAAATCCATATCCGGCATGAAACTCAGGTAGGAGCAGCCCGTGAGATGTTGTGGGCCGACATTGAGCAACTCCGTGATGGTGGTGGGTGGCCTGCATGCATGGGGGAAGACAGTTGACGTGGTGTTAACACATCAAATCCCATGGTTCGGTACCTAGTGTTGAGATTAAGGGGAAGAGACGTGGTAGCGTTGATAGTATCGTCGCTGACAAGCTAGGTTTACCAAGGTTCAGGCCCTCGGAGGGTAATACCCTACTTCCTGCTTGTCTGGTATTGATGTATGAGGTGTACAAAGGAGCTACAATGGTGTCCCGGCGAGATGCGATCTCGCTAGGGTTTTGGTGGTACGAGTATTGGTTAACCTAGGTCGGCGGCCCTCACAACCTTTATATAGGAGGCTGGGACTCGGGGATTCGCAACCGACCTGGTTTACATGTAAGGTAAGTTTAAACCGACTATGGTTCTACTTGTCTTTGCCATCCTTTTGGGCCCCTCTCGTGGGCCTGGGTCGTGGATCGCTAACAGGCCTGCCTATGTGCCTTTCCTTGTACGTGCACCAGGTATCATCATGATGGGGCACCCAAAGGGTACACCCACGTCAACAGTTAAAGCAGCACTACTGCTACAGTGAAAAGTAAGAAGGAAACGAATCGGCGATGAGATGTTAGCGCGCTTACGCAGCCGAACAGGCTAACACCACACCAAACGCAATCAGCAGAAGGTGAAAGATGAGCGCGTTCGACGCCATCCTCTCCAAACTCCAAAGCAAGCTCGCTCCATTAATTCTCATTCTCCTTTATATGTTGGAGCAAAAAGACCGTAGAAAAGATCATAGGATTTTAACATCACAATTATACATCAGACATACAAGAATCAACGATATTTACTACCATACAAGTGTTCTATGTAGGCGTCATGGAGTACTCCTAGGCAATGTTAAAAATATCGCTTATCGTTTACTGCTCGGTTGGCCTCAGCTTAGAGATTAATCGCCTATCGTCCGATTAATCAATTTTATCGGTCGCCTATTTATCAGCTAGTTTTTCTGTAATTGTCAACTTTCGGCACTATTTTTTTAAAATATGCTATGCAAAAAATTACATTGGATTATTGGATATAATTACAACATTGATTCCTTTCCTTTGAATCAACAAAATGGGCAAAATTCATGCTAATGTAAAGTTTTACAAAACTATCGTCTTATAAATCGGCTGTCAGGCCGATAAATCGCCGATAAGTAGCAAAAATCAGCCAAAAATCGGTTGTCAGACCGAAAAATTGACGTCAGCGATAAACTCGGCTGATATGCTATAATCTTATCGGTCACCCCCCGATTCACGATAAATCGGACGATTAATCGGCATATCGGCCGATTTTTTGAACATTGCTCCTAGTCCTAGGTGACACATTCATAGTTCGACATATGTTGTCATTCAATAGATTTAGTCTTGAACAAGAGGCATGCACCTTTCTTTAATTAACATATCAATACATCACCATGTTTTTTAATCGGCAGATCAATAAAATCAACCATGGCAGGCTTGTTCTGCCCGAAAGAGGACTAGAGAGGAAATATGCTAGAGCGACCAACCCGCATTTTATTCAAACTTCCACGCAAAATATGCCTGAGCGAGAAAAAAATTGATTAGTGTCTAACCAAAGGTTTTCAACAAGTGATAAATTGTTAAGTCCATCGTAAAGTCAAGTATGTAATTTTCTAGGTGTCCAACAAGTGATAAATTGGATTAGGCGTCTAACCAACGGTAAAGAGGCAGTAAGCTTACTAAAATCTTATGCTAAATAAGTATCACATTGTGCAATGCATTTTAATTTTCTGTAGAAATTATTAGTAATAAAATTATTGATTTTGTTGTTGTTTTAACATGATGTTGAATTATTTTGCATAACTAAAGTTAAGATCACAAGCTCGCTGTTACTTTTGTTGTGATCTTAAATCATTATGGTATGATTTCAGTCGTTGCCATTAATATAACTAGATGATGCGTTGCTGCGGGTAGTCTAATTCGGTTAGGAAAAAAAGGCTAAGCCCAACACAAAAATGATACTCCTAATAGGCTTATGCTTAACAAAGTAATGAAACTACTTATCATCAATCATGATTGGTATGAGAAAACCGAGTGAGTGCATATTGCCTAAAAGGGGATCAGTAGTCTAGCATTCAGGTAATCAAAGTTCCCAAAATGATCTGAACAGACAACATGATGTCGCAATTATCATTCCATGCTTGGAATAGCACAATGGCAATGCACTTACGGAAGAAAGTTTGCTACTTCTAGCAATGGAATTGAAATGAACGGAACAAAGAATCTATGATTGTATTTAATATGCAATTGGTATAACACTGGCTTCATAAATGTTTTTCCTTTGTGAACAAATTACAACTATTTATTTGGAAAATCACCACACTGAAAACGTGGATTTTGAAGGACTACAATCTAGTAGTACCTTAGATTAAAAAAAACAAATGAACAGAAAAATCTAACAGGAACAAAGCTAATCCAAGTTAATGAAGATAGAAATTAGCAGACTGTTACTTATCCTGAGGCCAAGGCTATAACCAATGGATATGTGGTCAACAATTCTGAGCAGAACATTGAGCAGCGTCCAGTTGAAAAGCATATGCATAAAGAAGTTTAGGCCACGACAATTAGCCACAAATAATAGCCAACAGATCGATGCATTCCATGCTGCAACCTATCAATCATGAGAAACATATCAGCATCGCCAAGACGGAAAAGTGAAAATAATGCAGCATTTCACAATTCGTCGAGCACTGCACCGGAAAGCCTCCCGGCCGGCTAGCGTACATAACCGAGAAAAACGTGAGTCTGAGATGACCATGTACAAAGCAACAGAGAAAAACAACCTAATGGCTTTGGTGTGTGGGACGCGTCCAAGTAATAAGCCTTGCTAGGTGAACGTGCGCAGCTTGTAGGCGCTAGATGAATCGTCGTGGATGGCAGTCCGGCGAACATGTAGACAAAGACGGTGGTGGGTTGGACGGGGCTATCTAGCAACTGTCGACATGCGGCGTGGAGTTCGACGTCCGTAGAGGCCGCAAGTACCATCTCTATGCAGGGGCGTGGAGAGCAGAATGCCTTGAGAGATGGAAATATCCTGTGTGGGCTGTTGCAAGCTGCTTATAAGGCCAGGCACGCAAGAGGAAAAGCCAGCACACAGGGGAGACGTATTGTGAACGGACCGAAACGTCAAAGACGAACAGTTAGGCATTAATTAATGTCAAAAATGAAAGCGAAAGGGAACCTGCGGTGCGAGAAAATGATCTGATCAAATATTTATTTACAGTTTTTTTTAAATGACCTGTCAATTAGAGTGGACCTGCTGACTTGGCATAGCTGCATATTGAGAGAATTCCTTTTAGTGGGTCATTGCTATTTAGATATAGAAGGTTTTACATATTTTTAATGTTTTTGTCCAATAGGTGATCCCAAGAAGTAGAAAGACGAAACTAAGAATACAAAAGTAATTCTTAAAGCAATTTATCCTTGTAAACAGCTATACCACACTAGTACAAAATCTCACATTAGAGACGTGACATAGAGCCGGTCAAACAAAAATGAAGAATGGCCGTCTGGGATAAAACATCTCAGCCGGCCGAAATTCTTTGTCCATCACTGATAACACCTGTGTCGATTAATAATGCCGACCGTCGCTAAAAAATATTACCATCGGAGACGGCTAGGATATTGGACCGGTGTCTGTCTTTCCTAGCCGGCCCTTGTTTCACGCAGTCTCTAATGAGATTTGTTTAGAGACGGCGCTGATTTACACCTGTCTCCAATGATATTTGTTCTTTGAATTTGTGAACAAAAGACTCCAAACAAACTTGACGCTAAAACTCGACACTCCGATTTAGAAGTTGTGAACAAAGGACACTAATTAAATAAACTTGTTTTCAACTCTCTAAAATAGGTGAAAGTGACATTGTGTTGCCCATTAACTAAAATTATATGACATATTTTAAGGAACCGAGTAAGTAGTGGATATTGAATTGATACACCAATTATCCCAAAAATCTAAACTGATGGAAAGTGATGTTAGCCTTTATATTCTTGACTGGGATAGCCCATGGTAGTCCTAAATTGATTGTGCTAAATTTGCCTAGTGCATGGTAAATTGGCAATGGCACCATCATGGGTGCGTTCGTGACGACTTTTTTAAAAATTACTGTTATATAACGTTAGCGTATAGTGACCGCAATGAGTATAACTAAATAATAGTGGCTCCAGCTTCTCAAGTAGTGATGGTTGGCGCAAATTAAGTTCCATATTGAGGGATGCACGCACAGCCTACAACAGGAAGAAACTATACTTCCATATTGAGTGGCAAATTAAGTCCATTGAGTTTTAGGAGGCGGGCATTGCACCCCCTTCCACCACCACCCCCCCCCCCCCCCCCCCCCCCCCCTAGACTCCTCGATTGCATATTGGTACCGGGACTGAAGGCTCGTCACCATCAAACAAGACTAAGGTCACAGTTGGTCCAGAACGGCGGCATAGTCCATAGCTTTTGCTGACGTACGACTGGCCGCTGCTCGATCCAAAATCCTCCATGAAACTCGCTAGCTATAGTGCAAAGTAAGAAGAAACAGAATGATGGCGAGATGGATAGCAAGCTTACGCTGTCAAACAGGCTAACACAGCGTCAATCCTCTCGAAACTCCAAAGCACCTCTAGTCCGATTCGGGACTAGAGCACCTCTAGTCCGATTCGGGACTAGAGCTCCACGCGGGGCCTGGACAGAGCGCGTGGCAGAGGACCTCTAGTCCCGGGTGGTTCTCCCATGTGGTGGCTTCTGGTTTTTTGTTTCCCTATTGAATATTATGATTAATCTTGCAAAATATATGGTTAATTAATTATAAATCATAAAAATACATATAGCATATCAAAATATTCATAAAAGAAATCTTTATGAGAATTCGATCATTTTTAATTGATTACATGGAGATCACAACCGGGACTAGAGCCCGTCTATTCGATTAGTTACATAGAGATCATATAAAACAGGGACTAGAGCCCGTCGTCTATTCGATTACATGATCATCGCCGGGACTAGAGCCCGTCTATCCGGTGGCATTGTATTTTTCCTTTGGGTTTATGACATAGTTCATCAAAAATCCCGTAATTTCCTCTTGAATTGGTCGAAAGCGGTCCTTTGGTTGCAATTCCCTCCGCATTCTATCCATCTATAAAAGAAGGAGATCAATATGAATATCAATCATCATAACAGAAATTATGAATGACACTCAACACAATTGATGGTAATAAAATAAAACTGTGAATATATTTGTTCACTTACTTCTATAAATGTCGATGGGTTCCGCTCAGAGACCTCCTGGCGAATCCACTCGCAGACGTAGTATCCACACAAATTGGTCCCCAGTGGCTGCCTTTCATAATACTTTACGAGAATAGATTTCAATCAAATAATAATCAAGCATGGTATGATGGTATTGAAATTTGAAATAAAGAGATGCGCGAACCTAGCTCGTACTACTTACCTTGGCATTAACAAAACTAAGCTCCTCTTTAAAATCACCATATGTGCTCTTTATGAAATCTTTCCAAATCCTGCCCGGCAAACAAATGAATAAATGAGTTATTAATTAGTTAGTTGATATCTCAGGAATTGAACAAAAGAGACCGATATAGTACGATAATGATTGAAAATACCCTTGGAGCACATCTTTAATATATTGGTACTTCTCTTGGGGCCACGCCAATGAGTCGAAGATTTCAACTTGTCTAGCATCAACTTCAATGATTAGCATAACGTAATGGTCACTGCGCACGTTTATATATGTCAGTAACTAATCAGTTACACTTAACATCGAATAAGCAAAAACTAATGTGTACAAGACAGTAACACTCTTACCAGAAGTGGTAAGGAAATAATATCTTCCTTTTATAATTTTGCCTCCGTATGGACCTAAACAAGTTGGCCACCGTTTCCTTGTGGTAGGTCCGTAGCATTTTTTCATTAACTCGGGTTGGGTCAACGAACCCAATCTCAACGTTTCTTTTTCTGTCACATTCATCGCTCTTCATTCTGCATAATAGCGTAGTGAGCATAATTAGAATAGGCAATGACCGAGCTGAGCTATAGACTTTATTTTAGAAAATAAATGAATTGAACCACTTACAGACAATAGGTACTGACGAAACTCAAGTCGAGGGCGTCAAGCTGGTATAACTGATAGAGTTCTTCAAGATAAATAGTTAACTCGTCTCTACCGTTGAAATGTTCCTCTGTAACTTGCACATAGAGCACTTTTCGATCTAGCATTGTAAATGTTCCTCTGGTTAACTCGTCTCTACCGCAGTAGAGGATGCAGTCATTAATGCATGCATGTTTCTTCTGCACATCTAATCCTAGAGGGCAGAGAACCTTCTTTGCTTCGTACGAACTGTCAGACAATTCGTTATCCTTTGGAAGCTTTTGCTTCATTATTTTCAATAAATTTCCAAATCCCTTGTCAGATAAACCATTCTCTGCCTTCCATTGCAGTAATTCCAGTGTGGTACCGAGCTTTGTGTTGCCATCTTCGCAAGTTGGGTACAACTTTTTTTTGTGATCCTCTAACATGCGCTCCAAATTCAACTTCTCAAGTGTACTTTCTGCTTCGGTCTGTGCATCAACGATGACCCGGCGTAAATCATCATCTATGATGGGCTCATCTGGTACCTCTTCATCTTCAGCTTCCCCCTTGCATTACCACCGTATTCAGGGCACATGTAGTTGTCATCGTTCTTTTCTTCTTAGTTGTCTTCCATCATAACCCCTTCTTTCTCCGTGCTTGGTGCAACAATTATAGCCGGACATGAAATCAAACTGAATCAGGTGGATGTGAAGGGTTTGTGAGCAAGAGTAATCCTTCTCATTCCGACAGTTACGGCATGGACAACACATAAAACCATTCCGCGTGTTTGCCTCAGCCACGTTGAGAAAAGAACGCACGCCTTGCATGTACTCATTAGAGCGTCGGTCAGCGTACATCCATGGATGGCTCATCTGCATTATATAAGTATGTCAAACGCAATCACCGCTAAAACTCATTACAGTAAACGAACATAATAGAGAACTGAACATATTCATTAATACAAGTTCATCACATTAAAATCAAAGTAGAGTAGTGACCAAATGTAATACATAGTTCTCATAAAACATACATTTAAACCAACATACAACTATCCAAAGAATTTAAATCCAACAACAAATGCGATCAAAATCGCAACTAAGATAATTATTGAACCAACAGCATAATGATACCAAGCCTCTTGACTAATGGCATAATTTCTAATCTTTTTAATCTTCAAGCGCATTGCATCCATCTTGATCTCGTGAGCATCGACGACGTCGGCAAGCTTGAACTCGTGTTCATCGACGATGTCGGCAAGCTTGAACTCCAATTTCATCTTCTCTTCTAGGCATTGGAGACAAAGATCTTCACTTATTTTCAATCTTGCTTTCAAATCATTGTGTTTTTTACAAAAAACTCGACAATAGGGTCGGTTGGAATTTCCGGTTCAACTATCTCCTAGATAAAAATATATCTACGTCAAGTTGGTCGGCATGATTATCATAAACAAGAAACGAAACAAATATATAGTTATAACAAACAATCATACCACATCCGAATAATAGAGCGGACGAGAGCCGGTGTGGGCAGGTGTCAAAACCATGGCACTATATATATAACAAACAATTATACAACTAATAAAATTATACAAATAATAATTATGCATCTAAATCATACAACTAAGATTTTTTTAAATAAAAGTTTTAAAAAGAGGCATACCGAGGTGGTGCCGGTGACGGGACAACGCGGGCGATCAACGGCGGTGAGCACGGCACTAGAACACACAAATCATATTTTAATTTTATCTCAAATTACATATAAAACAAATGAACACCCTAAGTTAGGCATTTCATCAAACACCTACCAAGCACTACAAAAATGAAATGAGCTAAGCTAGTATGGAAATGAGCTAAAATGAGCAATGCCGGATGAAAAGATCAAGTTGCTAACCCTTAGATAGATAGGTGCCGCTAATTTGACAAATCGTGGAAAAATGGGATCAACTCGAGCTTGAGAGAGGAAAAATGGAGCAAATGGAGATGAACTCGAGCTGAAAAATGGAGGGATGCTCTCGGGGGTGGAAAATGATATAGTGAGAGCATTTGTCCCGGGTCGTATCACGACCCGGACTAAAGGGTCTCGCGCGGGTCCCCCTCTGCGGCTGCCTGCCGCGAGACCTCTAGTCCCGGTTGGTGTCACGACCCGGGACTAGAGGTGCCCCCACAACCCGGGACCGGAGCTGGCGGCGTCGTAGCCGTTGAGCCGGGACCAGAGCCACACTCAGTCCCGGTTCGTAAGCCACCCGAGACTAGAGCCAAATGTGGTTCTAGACCAAAGGCCTTGTTTCTAGTAGTGGTGCTTTTGCCGACTAATCACCATCATATTTTGTGGCATTGTTTGTTGTATTAATTGTAACTAGTTAATCAGTTTTTTCGTATTTATTTATGAACGTTCTTCTAATTATTATGGTCAGATACGAGTATAAACATGTGAATGAAACGTGGAGACATTATTTGGCAATATCACATGCTAGTCATAGTAAAATATTCTTTAAATATATTAGGTGGGAAAGGGACAAGTGTCGAGGGTTGTTAAGGGGTATCTATGTATCTCGGATTCGACATCAAAGAGGTGATCGTGAGAACAATCATAGAGATTTTGGGGAGAGGCGACGTTAAATCTATCAAGGAACAAGATTGACATGAGAGAGTTTACCCAGGTTTGGCCTTTATGAGAAGAGGTAAAGACCTACCACTAGTTTGGTGTATAGTGTCCAGAGATTTGCTCCTTTGGGTGGTTTGAGCCAACCACCTAAAGGCATCTGTGAGTACAAATGTCTAGCACTGTAGTTTCTAAGACTTGTTTTGTGTGTCTCCGTGAGATGATCCCAAGCCGTGCTTTATATACTAACATGGTCGGGTTACAAAGATAAATAGAAGTTAACACCCACTAATATATACATGACGTGGATTTAATTCTGTAGTGGCGCATGGGGTAACACTTGTCTTGACGGTTACTCCACCGATTGACCTTCTGTCTTCGCGCATTTTGAGTTTCTTTCCTAACTCTAGTGTCGAGCCGGGCCAATGACCCTGCCTGGTCCAGTCGACCTCTCCATCTTCTTTGTGGGCCTTCTGGGCTTCAAGGCTTCACTGTATGACTTGGTCCTTTGAAATCAGTCTGGTGAGCCTACCCGGTTCTGCTCCCTCGTCATTGGCCCCTGAGACCACCAAAGTTTGGTTCTGAGTATGACTC
This sequence comes from Poa pratensis, assembly GCA_947311845.1. Lineage (NCBI taxonomy): Eukaryota > Viridiplantae > Streptophyta > Magnoliopsida > Poales > Poaceae > Poa > Poa pratensis. The sequence continues at coordinate 4,561,441 of CAMZMU010000036.1, read as the reverse complement.
CTCTGATGTGAGATCGATATCGAGTACTTCGAAATAACAAAGTTTGTTGGACAGCTTGATCTTGTCGATACTTAGAAACTGTTTGACGTTAGGAAAACCTTTTGAGTGATTCCAGAATTTGTTAAGGTTTTTCAAAGTTGTAGGTGTCGCCGGCACTTTCTCTAATTTTTCGATCTCGCTAAGTATCAGTACCATTTTTGGATTTTTTTTTCAAAAAACTACCACTATTCACATGAATGTCATAGATTATTCCAAATCTCGATTAATCACATGTTAACAGAAGATCTGACATATTGGACATGCATATAAGCGATGAAATGGCACTCTCTCTATTGCATTTCGTCGAGCACCTCATGTGTGTCGCGCTACCGAGGTACTTCGGGAAAAAGGTCGATGTTCACAGCTCTGGGCCTCCACCTTTGCATTGTTGGAGATATGCTCTAGAGTCAATTAATAAAGATATTTTATTTGTCATATCTCAATTGTTCATAATATGTTTTTGTGTCATGCTATAAATGTATTAATCGGAAACATTGATACACGTGTGATACGCAAACAACTAGGTCCCTAGTAGCCTCTTCACTAGTCCGTTGTACGATTGATGATCGAGGTTTCTCGATCATGTGACATTTATGTCAGTTGACAATGGAGTCAATCATTAGGTGAATGATGTGATGGACACACCCAATATTTGTAGGATGTAGTACTTACACATTCGACCGTGAGATCATACTTAATTGCTATTTCTGGAAGGTACATTGATTGTATCAAACGTCACTCCTTATATAGGATGACTATAACGATGTCCCTCTTGGGTATCCGAAGGAAATATGTTGAGGTGTATGATCAAGAGCGGGAAGCCAATCCACATAGCAGGATAGATACTCTGGTCCCACTCGGTTAGATTGCATCAATAAGCTTGCAAGCATGTGACTAGGTCACGGGATGTAATATCACAGACGAGTAAAGACAGTATTGTCAAGTAACGAGATCAAGCTCGGTATGTGGTACCGGAGATAGAGTCTCGTACAAACTAAGTATCGCCTGGCAAAAGGCCTAAGACTTGAAGTCTAAGGTTCAAATGACAAAGTTATTCGTGAACGCACAGGGCTATCATAGCCATCCAGGTCTCCTGATAGTTATTGATCGGAGAAGGGTTCTCGATCATGTCTGGAGTGTTCCCGAACCGCTAGGGTGACACACTTAAGGGTAGGTGAAGTTTATTTAGATTGGACGCAGAGAAGAAAATAGAGAGAAGAACACCGAAAGTGTTCCGGGTGATATCCGACGGAGTTCGGGGGCCGAAGAAATGTTTTTCGGAGCCAGAAAAATTAGATAATAGATATATTTTTATTTAATTAATTTCGAATTTAAAAAGGTAGCCCACCTTAAATGGGCCAACTCCCGGAGGAGAAGGCCCATGAGGGGGAGGCACACCAAAGAGGGAGGGAGAGGGGCAGCCGGCCTGGTTGGGCCGAATGGGGCCCACCAGGGCCGGCGCACCACCCTTGGCCAAATTGGCCATGTGGGAATAGTCCCACATGGCTAAGCCAAGGGGTGTTGCAGCCCTCCTCCTCCTATAAATATAGGTGCCCCGTGCCTTTGAAGATGCTCAATTCTCTCTCTCTCCCGGTTTAGACGTGGCTCCGCAATTGGGGCTACGCACGGGTGGAGGTTTTCTCCACCATACGCACACCGCCGTGCTGCTGGTTCTCTCTGGTCCAAGTCTTCTACTTTAGCTGCTCGGCTGGATCGGAACCCAGAGGTCGTCATCTTCTCCGTACGTGTGTGAGCTCTGCGAGGCGCCACGCTTGGGGCACTTGGAGGAGTCCTTCTTCACGACCTTGAGGTCGGCTTCATCAACAACGCTTGTTGCGGGAGCGTAATCCCCCCTATCGGTTACAAGGGTATGTATATCGATCTCCACCATTACTCTATATTTGTTTAGTAATAGATCCTTGGTAGTTTATGGTTATCGTTGTTAGGAATTTTTTGTTTTCTGCCCACGATTCCCAACATGCATACCGTCCATGATTGCTACGCTCTATGTGTTCACTTCGGGAAACAAAAATGTTGTGGGGTATGATACGTGACGTATATTTGTGGCTGGATCATTTGTAATTCTTGCACATGCTGCATACGGCCATATTTAAGTTTTAAATTTTACATGCACATAGTTGTATACATTATGTACAAGCATGATATTCTCCATTATTATTTTGAAAAACTTAAATAGTGAATAAAGGAATGGTTCCGAGTTCATCGTGAACCAAGGAGTAATTGTTTTGACAGGTTCTGAGTTCATCGTAAACCAAGGAGCAATTTGCACACATAATTTCTGCTTAGAAAATGAAAGGTCTAGATCTCTCTTATAATTTCTGCTTGGATGATCCACACTGACTCCACCGATAAATAAACTAATTTGCAGGCATCAACCACCGACAGAATGAGGCAATGATTCATATAAAGAGTTGTCGATATAGTGTCACAAGAACTAAAATAATGTATCTCCGTTGAATTAGCGTGCATGCTATGAGAACTATATGATTTTTCTGACTGAAAGTTTTGAGTAATGGTTAATTTAATTATTTGAACCAGTAACCACTGACCACACATGGTTTATTGTTGAACAAAGCACAACAACTAGACTCAGTAGTACACTTAATCATGGTACAACTAATTGCACCAGTGGCGAAGAAGAAAGAATCTCCATGGACGATGATCATTCGAGGAAGGGGTAATCGGTGTAGCCGACGATAGGGTCGGAGGTGTAGAAGGTCATCCTATCGTACTTGTTCAGCTCCGCGCCGACCTGGAACCTCTTGGGCAGGTCCGGGTTGGCGAGGAACAGCCGCCCGAAGGCCACCAGGTCGGTGTACCCCTCCGTGATCACCTTGCCGCCTTCCTCGCGGTCATATCCACCATTGGCGATGAAGGTCCCCTTGAACGCCTCACGGTACGGAAGCAGACGCTTCGGCACCACACGACGGCCATCAACGGTGGCCATCCTAGGCTCAATCATGTGTAGGTAGACGACGTTGTGGTCGTTGAGCTTGGTGGACATGTGGAGCGCAAGGGCGTGTGGGTCGGAGTCGTGGCAATTCATGAAGTCGGTGAAGGGGGAGAGACGGATGCCCACGCGGTGGCCGCCGACCTCCTTCACGACAGCATCGACCACCTCGAACGCGAAGCGGCTTCGGTTCTCGAGGCTGCCGCCATACTCGTCGGTGCGATCGTTAGAGCTGTCCTTAAGGAACTGCTCAATGAGATACCCATTCGCGCCATGGATCTCCACACCGTCAAAACCTGCCACGCCATTGAGGTCATAGTAAGTATAATCCATGGATGTACTGGAAGCAAGAGAATTACGCAAAGATGCTCCTGGTACATACGGTCTCAAAGATCACACCTTTGATTATTGTATTATAAGTACTTGTTATTAAATAGTTCCGCAAAATATGGATTTTGAAGTTGAAAATCAAAATATTACATTTCAAACTACCATTCATGAAAAAATAGATATAGGTTACAGTGTTTAAAATATTATCAATAGATGTTGAAGAGAGAAAAGTCTGACTCAAGAGAAGAAAAGTCTGACTGAAGAGAAGATTGGCACCTACCGGCGTCGATGGCATTCCTGGCGGCCTTCCTGAAGTCATCAACGATCCCCGGAATCTCCTCCACCGCCAGCCTCCTCGGCGGCGAGAACTCCTCAAGGTGCCCATCTAAACTGATATGCGGCCCCACTCCCTTCTCTGAGCTCGACACGGGCGCCACACCCCGGGCTGCAACTCGAACGTCGACACTCTCCCGACGTGCCAGATCTGACAGAAGATCAGCGCGCCCTTCTCATGCACGGCGGCGACGATGGGCTTCCACGCCTCCACGTGCTCCGCGGTCCAGATGCCCGGCGTGTCCGTGTACCCCTGCGCCGTGTCGGACACCCCCGTGGCCTCCGTGATGAGCAGCCCGCCGGCGGTGGCACGCTGGGAGTAGTATAAGGCGGCGTGCTGTTGGGGGACGTTGCCGTAGGAGCGCTGCCTCGTCAGTGGAGCCAGGACGATCCTGTACATATGCATGACCACCGCCGTGCGTATGTCAACCATGCATGATTCGTGGCGAGAGATGATGGACTGGTGCAAACTGGATGGACGGTACGTTACCTGTGGGCGAGGTCGAGCTGGCCCATCTTGTACGGTGTCAGCAGAGGGATGGGCTCCATTGTTGTGCTCGTTTCTTGAGCTTGAGCTAGCTGCGATCAACGGCGGCAGCTAGTTGGAAGAAGGAGAAGATAGATGATGACTCGGGTACTAGAGTGGAGGTGATCAGGGGGGCAGCGTATCCATTTATTTATAGATGGTACGCAAATCATGTGAGACACTGATATGGTATTGTAACATTTAGGTGAGATAGAGACTGGAGAGTCTCGAGGAGAAAGATGATGTGAGGATTATAAAAGTGGTGACCGGCTCCGGGGATCCGGCTGGCTGCTAAGCGAATGCGACATCATTGATCACATATATCTATGGTGACCGGCTCCGGGGAGGCGGGGATCCGGCTGGCTGCTAAGCGAATGCGACATCATTGACCACATACGAGTGTTTAGCGTAAAACTACCAATTTACAAACTAAATCACAAAAACATACCACTTTTGCCCGCAATTGCAAAAAGCTACCACATTTCGTCACAAATCACAAAAAGCTACCAAATCACACTAATCATGAATTGAACAAAGATTGACACTCAAACTGACATGGCGGGCCCACATGTAAGTGATTATGTGGCAAAAAATGAACAGGGACCCACTTGTCTGCAGGCTGTCGTGGTCAGTTTCTCCACGCTCACCGTCGACAGTTAAAAAAATAAAAAATCTGAGAAATCTTGCCCAGCAGATCTCCGTCGCCTTGCTCAGCAGCGTTGGCGCCGCCCACGAAGTCCTCCGTGCGGAGACTGGTTCCCACGCCCCTGCTCGCCCGAGGTCGCCCGAGCGCCGGCCGGCCGCCGCGCCCCTGCACGCCGCCGCGCTCGCCCCTGCTCGCCGTGCACGCCGCCGCCGCGCCCCTGGGCGAGCGCCGGCCGGGCACCCCAGCTCGCCCACATCGCTCCCCCACCGCGCCGGATCTCACGGGCGCGCTCGGCCCCGAACGGCGGCGCCGCAGAGCGACCATTGACGACGAATACGACGACGCCCTGAGCTGTGTAGTTTGTACGCCGGCGCCTTCTCGTCCTAGCCCACGAGCTTCGGTCGCCCGGGGGAGCCAGGAGCGCGGCGGCCGGAAGCACGACGGCCGGGAGCGCGGCGGCTCTATGATTTTTTAACTGACAAATGGGTCCCACCAGTCGGATTCAGTATCAATCTTTGTTCAATTCACGATCAGTGCGATTTGGTAGCTTTTGTGATTTGCGACGAAATGTGGTAGTTTTTTGCGATTGGGGGCAAAAGTGGCATGTTTTTGTGATTTAGTTTGTAAAGTGGTAGTTTTACGCTAAACACTCACCACATACATCATAGATGAGCTAAGCATGGATGGAGACGTTTGAGAACGAAGCACCAAGCCCTGCGCTCTCCACCTTCTTCGCTTTTTCTCTTTGGATGATGCCTATTGTTGAGTAGTAAAACCAAGCCTTTTTTACGGTAACCTACACAATTCTAACAAGGGTAAACTAGACTCTCCTCATAGGGGATCATCCCCGAGATTTGACTAGATCCTCACATGCTAGGGCTAATGTGTTATCAAAGTGGTGTGAGAAGCACGTACTGCCTCCTTTTATCTCTCTCCTTCTGAAAATATAAGGCGTATGCATAGTAATTTTGTCATCATCAAATATTTTATAAGTTCGATCAAGTTTATAGGAAAAGTTGAAAACATCTATGAAAAAGACATCTTCAATCCCAACCATATATTGATTTGGTTATAGTTGACGTGTTAGAATACATGTACATGCACATGTACATGTATGAGTTAGAGATATACTAGAATTTTAAAACTTATTGTACTAATACAATAACATAATCATATGATAAATATTTTCTACGTGATATCAGAGTGGTTTGACTCACGTTGTAGATTCTAGGTTTCCACCACTTCCACATCACGCATCGTCCCGTCTCTTCTCCTTGGAGTGCGGCACCTGGTCTAGATCAAAGATCGGATCGGTTATTTAAATTCACTTTTGTAGTCCATAGTTTTGATCCAATTAGGCACAAAATAAATCTATAATATCTAGACGACTCTCAAATCCGTTAAAAACAGTGCAAATCGGTGCTAGGTGACGCTCCCGCGGCTCCATTTCATTTGTAGCCATATTTCCTTCCAAGCAAATCCAGCACCATAGCCAGCCCGCACATTTCATTGAGCAGGTGGCGCTGTGTGAGAAGGCCACATCATCAAGTGAGCACAAGGAATGACCAAGCTATGAGTACTCTCCATGAAGAATGAGTAGTGGCACGTATATATCAACATTTTCCTTGGAATTAAGGATGTATATCGACATATACATAAACAAACACATACACGTATTTCCAATTCTACCATTTGTTTTGCTACAATGCTTGTTTACCATAACTCGCACTAATTAAGAATATTATAATTACCAGCTGCAAGCTTCGCCTTCCTTTATTCCTTCCGCTCAAAACTACTACAAATTTAAAATTTGATGAAATTACAAGATGTGTAGTCTTGGCGTCAACTACGAGTTATTATTCACTAAAATTGCAGCACCAGATTGTTCAGCTACTGCTGCAAGTAGTCTTGGCATCGGAGGTATATCAATCTCATGTAGACCCTCGAGAACACGGACCACTTCACCCATCGTTGGGCGATCAAACTCATTATCTTGGATGCACCAGCATGCAACTTTGCAAACTCTCTCAGCCTCTTCCAAGTTGAAGTCACCATGTAGTTGTGGATCCACCAAACTCTGCACATCTCCACCATGAAGCTTGTTGATGGCTTGCACAGGGAAATATTCAGCATCATAACTCATGATGTTGCTGTTGCTTGTGTTGTGTGTTGTTTCAGGTGAGGAATTCCTCCTTCCAGATATGATTTCCAATAACACCATGCCGAAGCTATAAACATCAACTTTTGGTGTAATGGCAACTCCGCTAAGCCACTCTGGGGCAAGATAACCTATAGTTCCTCTGAATGTAGTCAAAATTCGGCTAAAATCCCTTCCCACAAATGCTGCCAACCCAAAGTCTGCAACTTTAGGAGCAAATGTTGCACCCACGAGTATGTTTTCTGGCTTAACATCACAGTGTATGATGCATTCACGACAACTCTGATGCAAGTAGGACAGCCCTCTTGCAACTCCTAGGGTTATCTGATATCTGGTGTTCCAATTTAGGACAGCAACATTATTGCTCTTCTTAAACAGATGACTATCAAGAGACCCATTGAACATGTGTTCATATACAAGTAACCTGTGATCACCGTCGCAACAAAAACCAATCAATTTGACTAGGTTGATATGTTGGATTAGTCCAATTGAGCTTACTTCAGCCCTGAATTGCTTTTCTCCTTGACGATTTCCACCAAGCTTTTTCACCGCAATAGTAGTGTTCAAACCACTTAGGAATCCCTTGTATACAGAACCAAAAGCACCTCCTCCTAGCTTTTCTGAGAAGTTTTTAGTAGCACGAACTAAATCAGTGTATCTGTAGGCTATAATCCCACTGGCACTAACTTGATTGTTCCTCATGAATTTGTTCCTCCAAATCAATAACAATAGCATGACTAATAACCCAAAACCAACAATGCTTGCAGCAGTAACAACTCCAACGTCTGTTTTTTTTTTGTCAAACTAGGCAGCAAATCTTTGGCGGCAAGGCGGAGATAAAGAACATCTTCTGATGTATTGGCAATGCCATCATTCAGATTTACACTAAGCAATTCCCCATTCCAGACAAACCATCTACTATTATTATAGGAATAAGCAGTGCATGAGCAGGAACTGAGACAAGCTTCTTCACATTTTGTCTGTGTGGTAGCAACGTCCATGTTTTGTGGGTTGTAGGGAAATGTAACTCGAGCAATGGGGTGGAATATGTCCGTTGAACTTGTGATATTTTTTCCACTAGTGATGCAATGTAAAGGTGTATTTCTGATGCATCCTCCTGTTCGGTCACTGAAGCCCCAATCCAACGGTGATTTTTGAGAGAAGTTTTCCATACAATCACAAAATGGTTCTGCGTTGCCATTGCAGACCGTGAAGGGTCCGCAGGTAGCATACGGAGTGCAGGAATCGGCTGGCTCGGAATAGGTGATCTGCCAAGAATGGTTGGCTTGGGACCATACATTTATGTTTATCTGACCAGAGATGTCTAGTGAGAAAAATGTGGGAGACGATCCATCTGGTGAAGTGTACATGTAGTACTCCTCTTGGTTGTTGTCAACATATGTTGGGTTAATCAAACCTTTGGTCTGTGGATTGGAATCTAGATAGGTTTTGAGTATCGGTATAAGATTCAATGATGATGTTTTGGAGGATGGCCAATGCCAGTACACTACAGAGGGGTTTTGACGCTGGAGGATGATCCCCTTGGTGTCTTCTAGTTCAACGATGTATGATCCTAGACCCGGATCAATGAGGCTTTTCTTTGAAATGATCTGGCGATTGAAACCGGTGACCTTATTTCGGCCAAACTTTGCACCAGGAAGCACAACATCTGTTGGGTAGTCAAAACTCTGCCACGACAGTAGGTGAGATGACGAGCTCTTTCTAAGGGAAAGGTTTCCACTGTTCAAGAGAACGGCAGTAATAGTGCTAGTGTTTGTGTGTCTGGTTTGTGTACCTTTGTTGACAACGTGGGTGGACCAAACTATTGACTCAGTGTTGGCGACATGGTCTACGATGACAAGATTGCCATCGCTTGATATCTTGAGCCGTGTTAGGCTTAGGTTGCGGTCTGCTATTGGTTGATCTCTATTAGCAACCCATACAGTAGTGAAAACTGGGATCTTATTGAACCATATGCCAAGGTACCAGGGGGAGGTGGCGTTTTGGGTCGACTTACTAATGGAGCTTGCTGGGTGGAATTGGAAGAAGCCAAGCGCAAACTTGCCGTTTCTTGAGACGAGATTGCTACCCACAGCGAGCACTTGGCCTGCCGCAAGAGTGTCAGTGTTTGCAGATGCGGAGGAGGAGCACAATGGAGTAGTGTGCAAGAGGAGAAGCCCGAGTGATAATATGTAGAGGGGAGGCATGGAGAAGAGTCTGAATGTGCTTTGTGCTTCTATTTTGTGAAGGAGAAGCGGGTGTATGCATAGATTGAATGTCAGAGGGTGTATATATAGAATGAATGCAAGAGATTGAACTGAATAGATCGGAAGACGTGTATATTCAGTTGTATTGACTAGAGAATTTGCTACAATCCTCTTTGGGAAGACTGTGACAGCTAGACTGACCAGATATACATCTTTCTGTAGTATTATAACTGAGATGAAGAGGACGGGGAAGAATATGTGGCATTCTGTTTTCTCTATATAGGTAAGCAGTTCAGACTAGTGCTCCACTGATAGCTATAGCTGTGGAGTACATTTCAAATGTTGAGCAGGCTTGCGTCAGTCCAGTCCCCTACAAATTGGCAGCTTTCACAGAAAATTCTGATAGACTAGTATACTGTCTTTATCATCTCTGGAAGAAGAAAAATGGAAGAGACCATCTCGTTGCTCAGCCTGAACTGTCACATGCTAAGATGAGTTTAGTCGAGCATAGAGTTAACAGTTAAGGAGCGAAACAGCACTAAGATAGCTTAGCTGTACACCCAATTAGTTTGGTGCTTATAATACAAGGCAGTAGACTATTATACAGTCATATTCATCTCTCGAAAAAGAAAAAAAAGAGACCATGTCGTTGCTCAGCGTGAACTTGAACTGGCAGTAGACCTGGAATGAAGCTTCCACCAAGTGGTCAAGTAAATCACCAGGTTTCCACCAATCTTACCTGCGGGGAAATTGCATCAGGAGAATCTCTCGCTATTTTAGAGAGCTCTGGGAAGTTGCTAACCATATCATTCGAATATAACCCTCATGGCACGCTGCTTGTCAAAGGTCAGCCAACACGGCAACGCCCTGAATGATCGTGGTATTAAACTAATCCAGAAAATGTACCTCACTTATTCAGGGATTGTCTTCGAGTACAATTAAAAAATATCGTTTTTCGCTTAAAAAAGGTCCTTTTACTAGCCAACCCACAACCCATTATTTTCTTTACTGACCATTACAAATGCAGATTCAACGGGTATATCAACACAAAAGACCAGCTAAAACTGTTTTTTGCGAAAAGAATAAAAGACCAGCTAAAACTCCCTATAAAGAAATACAAAAGGGTGAGACAACAGGAAGAAACTGTAAGGTAAAGCTGACAAACTTAAAACACATAAGAGAGAGCTAGAAACATAACACAGATTAAACAAAAGGGACGGTGCACGTTGCAGTGCCGATATCACTGTACCTAGACTATGGGACCGTCCCTCATAGTTCTCACTGGACCAAGTTCTTGTTCGATGAAAAAGGTCAGCGAACCTGATTTTTCAATCGATCACACACTATTATGGAGTCAGTCAATTCCCCGCAAAAGCGCATTACAGAGTCTTGTAAGTGGGATTGGGGGAAGGGTGGTTCATCTAACAGCCGGGAGGTTTTTCTTGTATTCTGAGTTTACGACAATAGAAAAAAATAAAGCATACATCAATATATCTACAAAACTCGTCTTTTATATTTGGCAGAGCAGGAGAAATGGCAACACACAGAACAGCAATCAGTAATCAATCTCAGACTAAATGAACAAGCAACAGGTAAGGGAGCTTCTTAATTACTTCTATATATCTCATCCAATCCGTTGCTACTACTGGGTCTGGAAGTAAGTGTGCCAATATCAGATTACCAGACTCACCTCTTCTTCAGGATTGGAATTAAACTTTTACGTATACAGGATATTGGACCGTCCCCCGGAATGCTCACTGGACCAAGGTCAGTGTCCGGTAGAAGGTCAGTTCCACTGGCTCCGCAATCTCTGTCATTAGGTCAAATGATCACGCATTATCACTGTGGACGTCAGTATCCATTCGGTTTGAAGGTAGTCAAATATCAGAGTCTTGTAGGTGTGAATGGCGGCTAACCTACATAAGGTCAGAAGAAAAAGCTGTTTAGGAACCCAAGCTTCTCTTTTATAGCATTCCCAAGTCTGGGGACAAGAGGAAAAATAAAGCATGCAATCAATATATGTAGTAAGTATGACTGAAGAAGAGAAGAAATTCATGCCGTGCGGAAGCTCGAGCAGGATCTGCAATAGTTGCACAAAATACAGTTTTGAAGTGGGGATGGTGGGCGGGTAGAGATCTTACCGGCTCATCTCGCTAGTCCATTGCGTCGCCGCCCCCGTCACGGACCCTCCACGCCGCAGCCACCACCAGCGGCAACGTCGAGTAGCACCCTTCGAATTAATGCTGGCATCGGGCCGGCACAGCTTGGCACGAAGCGGCCCAACAATCTTTATTGGCTGTTCACATGCCGCGTTTTGAGAAAAAAATGACCCAGGCTTTTTTCGTGTCTGGCCCGGTGGGCCAAAAGCCCGTGTGCCCGTGTTTTGGTCCGTTCGGGCCGTTAGGCCTTTTTTAGAGAAATCTAGAAAAAATGCAACAAAAAACAGAGGCAAGTGTCATATGGGGTTAAAAGTGAGCTTTATTAAGCCTGTTCATTAAAATCTTCCAGGTAAACTCCCCTTGTAGATAACCACTAGTATGGAAAAGGAGTACAAAGCTTGCTTAAAAGGAAAAGATATTACAAAAGGAAAATAAAATTGCACAGATTACAAATATTCTTCTGAAGGAACCTTGTCTAGATACATATTTTGGAATGTGAGTGTGCAGAGCATAATGTTTGTCTAGTTCCAAATGTTTCACTGTCATCAGTGTGGTCTCCATATCAGGTGTGAAACATGCTCTTCTCTCCTCAATTTTTTTTTGTTACAGACACCGATGATGTTGTTGAGACAGTTATTGTAAACATGTCTTGTGTTAATATGTAGAGCACCGGATATGTACACTTGTGGTCATGCAACCACTTCAATATGTTGAACTCATACTCGGAGGTTTTCTCATAGTTTACACTTGGGGACCTGAGGTACGAGTCTTACTCAAGGCTTCACCATCAGAAATGTGTGTTGTACGCTGTCGATCACGAGCTCGGCCAGCTCAATGAAGAGCGTGAAAGGACAAGGATGTCGCCTAGAGGGGGGGTGAATAGGCGATTAAAACTTTTCCGGTTTAGTCTTGCTAATTGCAGAATAAAACTAGATGTTTAAATTAACAAGCCAACAAGCTAAGTAAACTAGGCTCACCTATGTGCACCAACAACTTATGCTAAGCAAGACAAGTAACAAGGTGATAGTAACAAGAATACTTCAATCACGAAGGCTATCACAATGTAAAGTGCATAAGTAAAAAGCTCGGGTATAGAAATAACCGAGGCACGCGGAGACGAGGATGTATTTCCGAGTTCCTACTTTTTAGGGGAGTATGCCTTGTTGGAGAGGTGTAAGGCACCACAAAGGTCGATCTCAACGCCACAAAGGCTCACCCTATTCTCCGATTAACCGCACCATAAAGGTTTGGTTCACCTTGCACTATCGGAATCCTTCAAGGCGGAATCCGGAACCTTTACAACAATAATCCGAGACACAACCCACAAATAGATTGGGGGCTCCTGAACGGCTACAAGTGACCACAAAGGTCTCAACCACCACAAAGGCGTCTAGGGTCCAAAGACCCAAGAGTAACAAGTTCACAAGTTTTCAACTTCCACGAATCCTCGTGGAGAGCAGAAACTGATGCACAAAGCAATGGCAAGAGCACAAGTGCTCAAATCCTTCACTCTCAAATCCCACCAAAAGCAACTAATGCTTATGGGGGAGAAGAAAGGAAGAACAAAGGAGGAGAAACACCAAGAACTCCAAGATCAAGATCTACTAGGTTCCCCTCACTTAGAGGAGAGATGGATTGGTGGAAATGTAGATTTAGATCTCCTCTCACTTTCCCTTAAAGATATGCAAGAATCATGGGAGGGATTGAGAGGTAGGCAAGCTTTTCCAAAGGTCAACAATGGAGGAGAGAGAGGGAAAAACGAGCTCAAGAAGTTAGGGAATCATTGGGGAAGAAGGCCCCTTTTTATAGGTCCCCAAAATCCGACCGTTATGCCCAGATTTCACGAAACCGGCCTGGGCCGGCCTGGCCGGCCTACCCCCTGAGAAAACCGGCCTGGTGCCGGCCTGAGGCCGTCCTGGCCAAGGCTGGCCTATAGCCTAAGAAATCCGGCCTAGGGCCGGCCTGGGGCCGGCTTGGCCGAGGCTGGTCTAAAAACTGCAGAAACACCGACATCAAAACGGGCATAACTTTTTCATCCGGACTCCGATTTCGATGATTTTTGGCTCGTTGGAATCGCAACGAAGAGCTTTACAAGATCATGCAGAGAAACATCATAGTCTATCACGTGAGGAGGAAACCACAAGGAGAGAGTTTGACCTCTCTAGAAAAGATAAGCCGGTAAAATCTCCAATATCAAAAACGCAACAAGATATGCATATGAAATCCGTTTTTGATGAACTAGAGCTTGGTATGGAGATGAACACAAGCTCTAAATTCTCACATAGATAAAAGCAAAATAAGAACCAAGAAAGATAATATGCCAAGTATGCAAAGGTTTGAGCTCTCCACAAAGATGCGATCAAGTTACTCACTTGAGAGCCCTCTTGATAGTACGCCGTCTATCCTATAACCCGGTCTCCTACTGACACCATGAGACCGGTAAAATAGAAACCCTATCAAGATCATACCTTTGCCTTGCGCATTCCACTTGAGCTAGATGATGACGATCTTGACTCCCTCAAGTTGGAACATTTTTCTTGATTGTGCTTGCTAGCACATGCTTGATGAAGACTTCTCCAAATACTCCCCCATACACCATTATGGGAGAGCCTTGCTAAGCTCCGTCTTCATGAATCCACTTGCACTTTATATTCTTCTCTTGATATAGATGATGGCTTGGAGATAAACATGAATGTTCAATCAATCTTCTTTTCCTAGCCATGCTTGCAATAAGCTCAACTCTAGATGACCATTATTCATATAAACCCTTGGATATAGCATTGATCATCATGAAATCTTCTAGAGTCCAACACATGAACTCCAATCTTTTCCTATGGACAAGATCTACAAGAATATCTCAATGCAAACATTAGTCCTTAAGGATTGTTATTAATTACCAAAACCATGCATGGGGCAACACATGCACTTTCAAGCTCCCCCATTTTGGTAATTGATGACAATCCCTTTTACGAGGGTTTATATAATGAATTAAGCAACCATGCAACACAATAAGCAAGGATGCAAGAGAACAAAGAACAAAACCATATTCCCTTAAACCCTCTATATCTCTCCCCCATTGGCATCGATTGCCGAAATGGGAGTAAAAATTTAGAAGGCTAATATAATAAGAGCTCCCCCATAAAGTGTGCATTTCTCATAATATGAGTGAAATCAAATGCACATATCCAATGACGAATAGATGAAGGGAGATCAAACTATATGAAGGATCCAATCAAAACAGAAAGATACTTCGAAGAAAGAAGCAAGCAATCAAAACGATCCAAAAACAATGTTTTAAACAAATAGAGGGAACTCCCCAAGGTACGTGCACAATGTAGGATTTGCATTTCAATATGGTGTGCACAACATGGAATCCACACTCCCTCCTAGATAATCTAGAACACAAACCAAAGAAGGTGTAGGAAATAGGTCCACAAGCTTATTAAGATGCAAAAGTATACCAAATGAAAGATAAAGCTTGTGCCTTTTAGAAACCACCAAAGAATCAAAAGTAATAAAAAGGGTGGTCACTAACGAATTGGAATATCAATTAAAGATGTAACTACTCTCATGTGTATAAGTTCCTAAGTAGACACCAATCATGAAGATATAAGTCCACAAAGAAATATGCACACACAAAATAGGTACGACGGTGAAGAACATGATATTCAAGAGGAAGTCATAAATATACCATTAAGATTTTTGCTTAAAAGCATAGCACAAAGCTCAATGTATTCTTAAAGGGTATAGATGAACTTCCAACACAATCTCGTCATAGCATCAAAAATATCCACAAGGGAAAAAAGATAGTTGGGATGCTCCGAGAAAGATAACAAGTATCACAAAGGGCAAATGAGTTTGCAAATTCATCAATATTGCATATGAGAGATTTTGAGAAGAAATGCTAGATTAACATATTTGGGATTGGTGAATCAATAAAATGATTATGTATAATCCCCTTGATATGTAATCATCCCGGTTGCTTACATTTGCAATAAAGATGTTTTGATAAAGGCTTTGCAAGAACATATCAATTGACAAAAGGGATTCATGCCAAGAAACAACCTACACAAGGTTGAAAACTAGTAAAGTATGCATGAGGTAGATACTTGTTACCGAGATAGCATTGGTGATGTAGAAGATAAGAGTTCACGATCATCCGAGCTTGTCTCCAATAAGCACATGGTGATAACACCTTCCTTGTAAATGAGACAAGCTCCCAACGCACCTCCAATGTACCTAAAACAAATTCAAGTACAAAATGGTACCCAAACTCATTGGGTCCAAAGTAGTTAGAGCAACTACAATATATAGGACAAACTCCACAGAAATATGTGCATATTGATATAAAATTGAATTTCATGCAAATCTTAGCCATTTAGGATTTGATGGAGTATATCCTATATATTGGATCAACGAAATTAAGCATGTCATAAGATATACAAATAGTGAATATGCATGCACAAGACTTTCAAGAACCAAACAAGATACAATTTGGACAAAACACCAATTAAACCAAGAAAGCACACACAAGTGTGTCAAGAAAAAGAATTGTCCAAATTATATCAAAAACACAAATCAACACATGATTGAAGGTACCACTTTGAAAAGATGCCAAAAAAAAGTAAGGTACCAATTGATGAAAATATCATCAAGGAATAAACCAAACCCTCTACACTTTTCATTATGGCACAAAGTATATGATCTTGCATTTGAATACAAAATGCACACAAATGGGATCATCACTCTCCATACATATTATTCAAACACTAGTCATGTTCAAGGAAAGCAATAAGATGCAAAACCAATTTAAAGAATGATGTTCTACTCAATGTAGGATAGCTTCCCCAAGAATAGTGCATTATCAAGAAGTATGACTTTTGAATGTAAATGCGCAAGATTGGGATCATTGCTTTTCCTAACTCAAGAAAGCATAAAACAAATTTTGAGTAGAGCAACAAGGATCCAAAAGATACAAGGATGACAATAGGATTTAGATCAAACCAAATCCTTGGCAATAAAAATAAGGCAATTCAAAGCAAGTGCCAAAGTGAAGATGGTCCACAACTTTCACCACACATATGAGTATCACTTGTCAAGGGCAAGGAGTAAATAGAGATATTTCTCGGTCGTATATAGTAATGATATTGAAGACCAATTTCACAACAAATAAGCATATGGCAAAGGATAGGAAATAAAGGCCATGCTTAGATAGATAGATATTCTTGATAGCTTCAATATCACGCGATCATGCAAAGTAACTCCAAAAAGTAGCTTGAAGCTATCGGTTTCCCAAAAAATATACGCGAACATATTTGGGGAAAGCCGTACCAAGAACGTCCATCACAAACAAGATCCAAAGAAGAGAGATAAAGGACATTTAAGCAAATATGGAACTTGTTTGAGAAACATGCCACATAGGAATAATATAATGAAGAAAATCAATTCTAGGTGGCAATACCTCACATGTTCACATTTTCTAGGCTTATAATATGCACATAGCTTATTACTCCCCCATAATGTGATAATCCAATTTTCTTAACAAGAGGCAAAAAAACCAACTGAGATAATTAATGGACATTAGAATTTGAATTTCTCATGAGAATGACATACCACATAGAGAATATATAATATTGATATATCATCACTAAGTGGTATTCCTCATGTACACACATTTTTAGGATTGTGAAGTGCACGAAGCACATCACTCCCCCAAAATGGAATAGTCCATTAATCTCTCAAAAGAGAGCCAACAAGATAAGATATCAAATAAAAGCAATAAGGCTCAACACAAGTAAATGGTGTGCAAACCAACATACACATTCTTGATTACTCAAGATAAGTAAGTAGAGAGCACAACACATACAAACACTAGCAAGGTACAAAACCTAACACATGCAAGGGTGCAAGCAACTTTCAATGTATATATGATTTAAATAAAAGTTACCGCAAGGAGGAACATTGGATATGAGATAGAACAATATAATCCAAATGACTTGGCTTGAGATAATATAATTGATGAAGATCCCTTAATTCTTCATGAAGTAGCCAAGTCTCCAATGCCCTCCAACAACACCTATTGATCAAGTTTTAGCTTGTTGGTCCCCAACCAAGTTGGGTCCTAAGAGGTTAGTCACAATAGGCTTGGCAACCCAAATGGTTCTTTTCTTGACACCACTTTGAGTACCAACATATTTGGCAAACACATTGCCAACCTTATCCTTCCGAAGAGAATAAACATCATCAATAATAATGGGGTTGGATAAGGTACCATTTGTGCATGAAGAAGCAAAGTGACCCTTCTCACGGCATAGGTAGCAACATTTACTTCCTCCTTTCTTCTTAGTTGGAGTCTTGACTTGAGGAGGGGTAGCTTGATTCTTCTTGGGAAGAGGCCGTTCTTCAACTTGAGGAACTTGAGTTTGAACTTGAGGCTTCTTCCCTTGTTGCTTCTCACTAAGAGCTTCTTCTTCAAAGGGCAAGATCTAACATGGTGCCCTTCAACTTTGCACTTGAAGCAAACAATCTTGGCCGAATCTTTGACTTGTTCTTGGCCCTTGTTCTTCTTGTTGCTTGGACTTGTTCTTGTTATTGGAGTTGAATCCAAGTCCACTCTTGTCATTGGGGCGTCTTTGAACACTCAACATATTGTCAAGTGTAGAATCCCAACATGACGCTTTTCCAAGTCTTTCTTCAAAGAAGTGACTTGGGCCTTGAGCTCATTTAATTCCTCTACATGGTTAGTATCAACACAACACTAGAGGAAGTAGAGCTTCATTGTTAGAGCAACAAGGCATGGAAAGTAATTCATCACAAGATTAGCAATAGTATGTGATATGAATTACTAGGACTAGCACATGGCAATAAAGCATTTAGAGAGAAGTTGTGCCATTGTCCACATGAGGCTCACAAGATGTTACCTTTGTATAATAGCCTCATGAGCTAACTTTAGCTTAGCATAGGATGCTAGAAGATCATCATTAGAGCTAGATAGCTTTTCATGACTTTCTTCCAATTTCCTATACTTGCTAGTTAGCAACTCAAGTTGAGCCCTTAGCTCAACATTCTCCTTCAAAATAGATGCTTCACAAGAAGTGGAGTTAGTAGCACAAGCATCATCAATATTAGAAATGGAAGAAGACAACTTGGCAAGCTCATCATTTTTAGATAGTTGAGTTTGGAGTTGATCATGAGACTTGATAAGGAGAGAGTGTTCACTTTCTAAAGCCTTGTGGGCTTTGTCAAGTCTCTCTATATCCTCAATTAGTCTAGCATTGCCAACACCAAATTCAACTTTTTCCTTTTTAAGCACTTTATATTTAGCAATAGCATGATCTCTTTCCTTAATGATTTTAGCAATAATAAGATCATTTGATTCATCAAGAGATTCAAGTTTCTCCTCAAGAGACACTCGAAGCTCTTGCTCTTCCTCAAGGGCATTCATTAAGGATGCCTTTTCATCGGCATCCTCTCTCTCAATTTGACATTTCTCGAGAAATTGAGTTTCCAAGTCCTCAATGATTTCCCTACTCTTAATAGCATAAACAATGATTTCACTTAGAGGAGGGATAGCTTTGCTACCTTTGGGGAGAGCACCAAATACCATCTCACCCTTCTTTGTTATGGATTCAACATCCATAAGTTCTCCATGAGAATCCTCATCCACATCATCACAAGATGTAGAGGGTTCCAAAGGTGGAGAAACCTTTGAATCCATAGCCATAAGGCAAAAATGAGTAGTGGGCAAAGATGGTGAAGAGATACTTGAAGCACCATTGAGGTCCATGTCTTGTCTCAACAAATGTTGGGATTCCTCTACATTGTTAGCCAAACAAGTACTAGAGGATATGGAAGCATTATTTTCATGACCACAAGACATAGAGAGCATATCATCATGAGATTTAGTTAAGCAACTATTACATGATATGCAAGGACTAGCAACACTAGCATGTAAAGAGAGACGCGACTTGGACGCCTCCTCTCTTCCGCTACAGTAAAGAGAGACAAATTCTTGAAGCTACGCCGTCGTCCCACCTCGCTCGCCTCCGATCTGCGGATCCCTCCCCCTCCGGCGGTCGCCTCGGCGGCGGGAGGGTGGGGAATCCGTAGATCGGGGCTTGTACATAGTGTAGGGCTCGAGGGTGTATCAGCCGGCGTCGTCCTGGAGGTGGGGATGGCGGCGGTGTGGAGTGTGGTGGCGGCTGCTTTCCCCTCTCGCGTGGGTGGTCTTCGGAGCTCCTTCGCGCGGCGGTCATCTTCATCGAGGTTGCTGTTCTTCGGAGCTCATGAGCGTTCCGAAACGACATGATTGATGCAATAACTACATCGCTCAAAACACATATAAGACCATTAGAAACAAGAGTTTCAAGATGACGGTTTTCCTCATCATCTAAAGATAATTCTTGGGAATCCTTTGGAGGAGAAAAACCCACATCTACAATCCTCTTAATATAATTTGGACCCATGGTCCTAAAAAGATTAAGCATGCGAATTTTCCAAACATCATAATTTGTGCCATCGAATATAAGAGTGGGATCGTGCACTAATTCCCTAAACGACAACTTTACTCTCTAGGCGGTAAAGCCCAAAAAGAGAGCCTAGGCTCTGATACCAATTGAAAGGACAAGGATGTCGCCTAGAGGTGGGGGTGAATAGGCGATTAAAACTTTTCCGGTTTAGCCTTGCTAATTGCGGAATAAAACTAGGTGTTTAAATTAACAAGCCAACAATCTAAGTAAACTAGGCTCACCTATGTGCACCAACAACTTATGCTAAGCAAGACAAGCAACAAGGTGATAGCAACAAGAATACTTCAAGCACGAAGGCTATCACAATGTAAAGTGCATAAGTAAAAAGCTCGGGTATAGAAATAACCGAGGCACGCGGAGACGAGGATGTATTCCCGAGTTCCTCCTTTTTAGGGGAGTATGTCTCGTTGGAGAGGTGTGAGGCAGCACAAAGGTCGATCTCAACGCCACAAAGGCTCACCCTATTCTCCGATGAACTGCACCACAAAGGTTTGGTTCACCTTGCACTATCGGAATCCTTCAAGGCGGAATCCGGAGCCTTTACAACAACAATCCGAGGCACAACCCAGAAATGGATTGGGGGCTCCCGAACGGTTACAAGTGACCACAAAGGTCTCAACCACCACAAAGGCGTCTAGGGTCTAAAGACCCAAGAGTAACAAGTTCACAAACTTTCAACTTCCAAGAATCCTCGTGGAGAGCACAAACTGATGCAAAAGCAATGGCAAGAGCACAAGTGCTCAAATACTTCACTCTCAAATCCCACCAAAAGCAACTAATACTTATGGGGGGAGAAGAGAGGAAGAACAAAGGAGGAGAAACACCAAGAACTCCAAGATCAAGATCTACTAGGTTCCCCTCACTTAGAGGAAAGATGGATTGGTGGAAATGTAGATCTAGATTTCCTCTCACTTTCCCTCAAAGATATGCAAGAATCATGGGAGAGATTGAGAGGTAGGCAAGCTTTTCCAAAGGTCAACAATGGAGGAGAGAGGGAAAAAACGAGCTCAAGAAGTTAGGGAACCATTGGGGAAGAAGGCCCCTTTTTATAGGTCCCCAAAATCCGACCGTTATGCCCAGATTTCGCGAAACCGGTCTGGGGCCGGCCTGGCCGGCCTTCCACTTGAGAAAACCGGCCTGGGGCCGGCCTGGCCAAGGCTGGCCTATAACCTGAGAAATCCGGCTTGGGGCCGGCCTGGCCGAGGCTGGTCTAAAAACTGCAGAAACACCGGCACCAAAACGGGCATAACTTTTTCATCCGGACTCCGATTTCGATGATCTTGGGCTCGTTGGAATCGCAACGAAGAGCTTTACAAGATCATGCAGAGAAACATCATAGTCCATCACGTGAGGAGGAAATCACAAGGAGAGAGTTTGACCTCTCTAGAAAAGATAAGCCGGTAAAACCTCCAATATCAAAAACGCAATAAGATATGCATATGAAATCCGTTTTTGATGAACTAGAGCTTCGTATGGAGATGAACACAAGCTCTCAATTCTCACATGGATAAAAGCCAAATAAGAACCAAGAAAGATGATATGCCAAGTATGCAAAGGTTTGATCTCTCCATAAAGATGCGATCAAGTTACTCACTTGAGAGCCCCTCTTGATAGTACGCCGTCTATTCTATAACCTGGTCTCCTACTAACACCATGAGACCGGTAAAATAGAAACCCTATCAAGATCATACATTTGCCTTGCGCATTCCACTTGAGCTAGATGATGACGATCTTGACTCCTTCAAGTTGGAACACCTTTCTTGATTGTGTTTGATAGCACATGCTTGATGAAGACTTCTCCAAATACTCCCCATACACCATTATGGGAGAGCCTTGCTAAGCTCCATCTTCATGAATCCACTTGCACTTTATATTCTTCTCTTGATATAGATGATGGCTTGGAGATAAACATGAATGTTCACTCAATTTTCTTTTTCAAGCCATGCTTGCAATAAGCTCAACTCTAGATGACCATTCTTCATATAAACCCTTGGATATAACATTGATCATCATGAAATCTTCTAGAGTCCAACACATGAACTCCAATCTTTTCCTATGGACAAGATCTATAAGAATATCTCAATGCAAACATTAGTCCTTAAGGATTGTTATTAATTACCAAAACCACGCATGGGGCAACACATGCACTTTCAGAGCGGTGCGAGAATATATTACTCCACACTGTATTTTCTTTCCTACAACTTGATATGATTTTACATTGTACTTAATGTAAAATTCATATCCTACGACATCAATTAAGAGCGAGAACGCATCAAATTTAGCTATGGGATCCAAAATAATGCAAATGCACACAAAGGAGAAATTTCCCTCCAATATTTCAATTGTTTATTTTGCATTTTAAAACAGTAGGGCCTAAAGTAGGCTCACTTTCACATTGTTGTCATCAATAAAAGTTGATGCACTGTAAAAAAAGATGTGGGTATAATAAACCAGGATAAAGCCTTAGTCGAATCGAAAACAATTTACAAAAAATCAAAACAATACTTTTATGCAGCATGCCAATTATCAACGCTAAATAGGATTTGACTGATATTTGAACTAACAAAAAAGTTAAATTATATTTATCCCGGAGCACAATTTTTAGCATGCACACATGTAAGGATGGCAATTTTACCTATGATTACAGGTACCCACGGATACCATACCCGCATTGGTAGGATATGTGCATAATTTTATACCCACATGTAGTACCCGTGCGTTGCCAAAGTTATCATCAGTTGTCGATTTAATTTGAGATAATTGTCATGTACTCATCTATCTGTTATGGAATTCAGATAAACAAATTTTTTTGTCAAATGTGCTATGCTATACAAATGTAAAATTATGAAGGACTTGTGTACTATTTGGTTTACCCATTAGGTATTGGGTTTGGGTATGAGTAAAGTTTTGTACCCGTAGATATAAGTATGATTTGAATTTTGTACCCATGACTTACGGTGTGTATGACATTGCTCTACCCACCCCGTACCCCTACGGCGCGTTTGGTAGCCTGCAGCCAGCCGGGCCAGGCCCGCTGGCTGCAGAACCAGCCTCCCTGTTTGATTTCCGTTTTCGCAGGGACAGGCCCGCACGGTGTTTAAAGCACCCTTGGGCCAGGCCCGATAGCTACGGCCGAATCGGCCGTTTCCAGGTAGCCAGGCCGTAGGGAGAAGGATTCTGGCAACGGCTGCACGCGTGGAGAAGTGCGGGAGACGCGTCATAACGCCCCGCACCCACGCCTCTCTGACTGTCACCGCTCTCACTCTCTCACGTCCCATCGAGTCTCTCTCTCACCGCCCAAGGAAAACCCCAGTCCCAATGGCAGCGGCTCCTCCGCCTCCTCCTCCCCCACCGCCGGCCCGCGCTCCCGTCGGCCACAACGCATCCTGCAACTCGGCGGCGAGAGCCGTGCGGGAGTTCGAGCAGGGGGCCGCCGGCGGTCGTCGGAGCGCGGCCGCGCAGATTGACCCCGCGCTCCTCCCGCCGATGAAGCGTCCTTCGCCGATTTCCCATCGGCCAAGCCCGGCTGTCATGGCGGCTTCCGAGACGCGGAGGCTCGCCGAATCTGCAAGGGCGCTGCAAGCGGCGGCGCATGCAGCCGCCGTGACGATGCGAGGGAGTCCGCCGATTGGATTCCCCAATCTGGTCCAGGGCTTCTCCTCCTCGAGCTCGAACATCGCCGCGGTGAGGCCACCGCCGACTCAGCCTCCTCGAGCCCCAGCATCGCCGCCTCTTGGGCCACCGCCAGGGTTCCCCCTTCGTGTGCAGATCCCGGCGAACCCGCACCCGCTGCCAAGCTTCACGGCGGCGCCAAGACCTCCTCCTCCTTCAGCAACTGACGCTCCACCGGCAACCGTCGGGCGTACTGGACGACGAACCGTCCGACGTTCTTCACCAACCGTCAGCCCACTGAGGACTTCGGCAACCGGCGCCGGCCCCTCGAAGTCCCCTTCGGTAAAAGTGGTACCACGTCTAGTCCATCTGCAATCCATTCTCACTGTGTTCATGTACATGTCCATGTTCATCTTAATCATGTGTTCATGTGTATTAGATCATGTTTTGCATTCATCAAGTAGCTGTCCATGTCCGTGTCCATGTTCATCTTCTTGTGCATGTTTTGCATTCATCAAGTAGCTGTGCACATTTGCATTTCTCCATGTCCATGTTCATCTTCTTGTGCATGTTTTGCATTCATCAAGTAGCTGTGCACATTTGCATTTCTCCATGTCCATGTCCATGTTCATCTTCTTGTGCATGTTTTGCATTCATCAAGTAGCTGTGCACATTTGCATTTCTCCATGTCCATGTCCATGTTCATCTTCTTGTGCATGTTTTGCATTCATCAAGTAGCTGTGCACATTTGCATTTCTCCATGTCCATGTCCATTGCACATTGTGCAGTTCATTATCTTGCATTCCCTGACCTGTATGATCTTGCATTCCTGAACTGTATGATCTTCCATTGCAGGACTGGCACACCCAATGCAGGATGACACTGGAGCCTCCATCTCCTTTCACTGACTGCATCGTCCACCAGAATTTGCCAAGGCCGTATGTGCCAGGCCTGGCCTTGGCGGTGAAGGACATGAAGGACAAGAAGGAGAAAGGGGAACGGGGCATGGGTCGTGCACCGAAGCTGGGATACCGTAATGATGGTGTCGTCCCCAGGCGTTTCTTCCTGGAGGTGAAGCATGAAGATCTAGACTCCATCATCTTCCCGCCTGACATCCAGAACCTGGTGGTCGAGAAGTGGAAGCTGAAGAAGCCGAAGGCGAAGGATAGCAAGGAGCCGAAGGTTTGCATTCCACTCCGCACCACCAAGTGCTGTGAGTACTTCGTCCAGCTGCAGTGGTTCGAAGATCACCTTGTGATGTTCAAAGGATGGGACGACTTCGCCAAGGAGATCAAGCTGGACACCGGAGATGTCCTCGTCTTCAAGTTCGTCGGCGACGGCTTCAAGGTGAAGCTCTTCAGATTCATCAGCTCCACTGAGGAGGCCTTCGTCTGTCCAGTTCATGGCAAGTGAGTTCTTAGTTCAGTGTGACTTGCTTGAAGAGCAGTTCTTTGTATGCTCTTCATGTTTTGATGCCAGGGGAGTGTTCCCCTGGTGTAAGTACTTATCAGGTGCACAGATTGCACCTGTAACCAAACTCTTAACCCTAGCTGTAGTTAAGCTTGTGGGGTGTAAGTATGGAACCCTATTTTGGGTCAGTGGGTGTGTTCCCCTGACGAAATCAATGGTTAGTCAGTGTTAAGTAGATGATTTCTGCCACCTTTCTTGCTTTGCATTGCCTGGTAACCTCACCAAATTTGAATAGGGTGACTCTATCACTCTTTCTGTGTGTTCTTCACACTGCCAAACAAGGTGAGGTCGGATTTGCAGAGCCGAAATCGGAGAAACAGTGCAACCAAACATTGGGCCAAATGTGGCTCGTTTTCTGATGCAGGCTACCAAACAAACCCACCAACATGGCCCAAATCGCGTTGTAGCCCAGCACTGCCCTCCCCAACCTGCCCCGACGCAGGTGAGAAAGCCATGCAGGCTACCAAACGCGCCCCTACCGATTGTCACTCATGGTCACACGTAGATCCATCTAACACTTCAACGTATGAGGACCAGAATCACTGGTCAGCCACAGTCATCGGCCCTGGTCGGGCCCGATTCAGCCGTTCTGGGCCGTGCTTGGGGCCCGGCCCGATTCATTAATTTAGTAATAATATAGCCCGCAAAGGCAGGCAGGCAGCAACGTTGGTTAATCACGAAGCGCACCCACTCAAAAGTCTCCTCCAAAAGCCCGCCCAGCTAGGGTTCCGGCGACCCTCGCCGGCCGGCCGCCCTCCCTCCCTCCTTCCTCGAGGGCCTCCGCTTCCCGTCCATTGCCGGTGAGCCAGCTCACGCCCTCCGCACTTCTTCCCTTCCTTGCTGTTCCCCTTTCAGTGTATGTACGGCGGGTCCGTCTGCCCGGGACTGGATGTTCCCGGCGACGCGGGATCCGCTCGCCGGTGTACCAGCGTGACGCGGGGCTGAAATGCAATCCGGCGCTGCTTCCCGGAGCGCATTCAGTGCTGGTTTTGGAATACTTTTTTTAAAATTATTATTCGGGAGGGAGGGAATGAATATGTGCTTGCGTGCTCTCTGCCTCGCCTTTTAGCTGCCCATGGAGTGCTGCAGCTGCTTTGGCACAGATTCCGCTCCTGAGATTGTTAATTTACACTATCAGTTGACTGTAGCTGTGGATAAGCCGCTAATTTGTCCGAATTAAGAGTTTCGCTCGGTTGCGCTCCAATCATTGCGCATTATTTCTGTAAGAATCTACTTTTGCCGTCTGAATAAGGTGTAACTTGCTATTTGTATTGTAGACTTGATAGCGGCGATGCAAAAGGAGACGAGCTCTAGCGATGTTTCCTCTTCTTCCTCGTCTAATGTAGGACGCGTTAGGCATCGAAGACGCCCCAATGAGGTTGGTTATTTTCCTCATCATATTTTATTTTCTCTTGGAGTTTGACCCCAGCTTGCTACCATGCTCTTAGCAAACGGACAAACTCTTTAGTTTCTCGGCATGTTGCATTCGCACCTTGTTGCAGGCTCTGTATATTTTCAAGAGGAAGTTGTCCATTGTCTTTCTCTTTCTGCAAATTCACTCGTTAAAATGATGGCTATGCTCCAAACATCTTCTCAGTGCTACATTTTAAAAATTACCTCCACTTCCATCAAAAGGTGCTTGTATTGTGGAAACAAATAATCTTGCCTTGCTCTTACTCAGTTACTTTGTTCGCCACTTGTTCATTCGTCTCATTCTTACTGGAGTATTTGTTGAGTACTAACAATTGGAGCATCCACCTGTTTTATGTTGACAACCATGACTCTTTTCGGAGCTAATCATTAAAAAAATAAATTTCAGGTTACGACCGATGGGAACAGAGCCAACGGACCTGCTTTGCTTGTCACTGATCAGAACAAGTATAAGTCAATGCTTATCCGTACATATTCTACTGTGTGGATGATTGGAGGCTTTGCGTTCCTAATTTATATGGGTCATCTTTATATCTGGGCCATGGTGGTTGTCATTCAAATATTCATGGCGAGTGAGCTTTTTAACCTACTCAGAAAATCCAGTGAAGAGAAACAACTGCCAGGGTTCAGGCTGCTGAACTGGTAGGTGTCAGGCCATTCTGATTCTACTGTTTATTTTGAACTGGAATATTGTCAATAACTCAGCAACATAGCTGCCACTGTTGTAAAGTTTTTGTTAGAATGTATATATAATTTTGTTTCATCATTCTTTGCAGGCACTTCTTTTTCACGGCAATGTTGTTTACATATGGACGCTTTCTTAGTCGGGAGCTTGTTAACACAGTATCTTCAGACCACTTGTTGTTTAAACTCGTTAGCGGACTAATAAAGTACCAGATGTTTATTTGCTATTTTCTTTATATTGCAGGTAAGGCACAGTTTGTTTTGCAACTTGGAAATTATGTCAATTAGTAATTATTCATTTAAAAACTTCATTTGTATCAAGAATTTTGCTGAGTCATTATTTTCTTCTAACATACAAGTATGCGCAAAGACCTTATCAAAAACAGAGTAATAGCCCATCAGCCCATGACATTTATGGTCTGCTTGGCTACTCTGGTAATTATTTAATTATAGATTTTCCAATCTGTGTAAATGACAGTACACCTGTGGCATTAGCAACTATTTACACAAACTCCTAAAGTGGAAATGTTTTATTGGTCGAATGATTGGTCCTGAATATTGGAGGAATGGTTGTTCTACATCACCTGTTTTGGATGGACATTAGATTTTACAAATGTTAAGAACTAAAAGTTTGTGTAATGCATTCCTACCCAATTAATTTGAACAACACAATGTTATGCAAAAGCTGGTTTACTCTGTATTTTGTAGTTTGCTTGGTTGCATGAGTTTTGCTTAGACATCCCTTCCTCTAGTAATTTGTTTGTCTTGTCTTGCTAATTTCTTTTCATATCTGGCATAAGAGTAATATTTAATTTCCATGATCCAGGATTTGTATGGTTTATTTTGACTTTGAAGAAAAAGGCATACAAGTATCAGTTCAAACAGTATGCCTGGACACACATGATCCTTATAACGGTTTTTGCGCAATCATCTTTCACGGTGGCAAATATATTTGAAGGGATGTTCTGGTAAGCCATATATTTTACCTTGTTAGCAAGCTTTTCTGTACAATTTTGACTTATTGACTTGAGTGAAATGTTTATCCATTTCTATCCGATTCTAACATTGACACTTGTATATGCAGACAGTTTAAACATCCAAGTTTCTTGATCTAAAATGCACCTGAATTTTCTGAACTAACTTTAAGAGGCCTGATTTTCGTACAGCTGTAAAAAAATATTGTTGCCATGATATGAAGTCCCGAATCTCTTCACCTTTTGGAATTTCCCACCCTGTGCTTCCTTGACAAAATCTGTAGCCTACTTTTCAAAAAAGAAAAGAAAAAACTGTAGCCTACAATTCGTACTACAGCTACAATGGTAACATCAATGGGTTGAACAGAACAGATTGACCTTCTTGAGACTTTGTTTTTCAGTAGCAGCCTGTGTCTGTATCTGGACCTACTACTTTAAGAACGTCCAGGTCTTCACTTGAAAAAAAAAAAAAAAGGAAGGATTGCTAGCCGGAACAGCTATACTCAAACGGACATACATTTAAGCATGTTGCTGTCTGATATCCTCCTTGCTATTTTCTGTTTTGTACTAGCTGTTAAGCTACTTTGTGACTATAGTACACATCGATATGTAACATATCTGTTTCTTTTTTTCTAATTTGGTTCTATGCATGTTATTAAGCAAGTAACTATTGATCTTTTAGCCTGTTCATTTGACAAACTCCATACATCTTCAATGCTATGGTTGTACAGGTTTCTTCTCCCTGCTTCCCTCATTGTGATCAATGACATTGCTGCCTATTTATTTGGGTTCTTTCTCGGGAGAACACCATTGATCAAGTTATCTCCAAAGAAAACTTGGGAGGGTTTTATTGGTGCATCAGTGACAACTATCATCTCTGCTTTTCTGGTGAGATGAAATCCCTGGTTTATATACTTAAGAGATTACTATTACCTTCAACTTCAAGGGGTTGAATCTTTAAATAATAATTTATGTTCACATTTGATGTATAAAATGATTTGCGGACCCTTCATCTGTAATTCTATGTAACACCATTTTTCACTTCTGCTTACTTCTTTGGCAGTTAGCAAATGTAATGGCTCGCTTCCAGTGGTTTACATGCCCAAGAAAGGTGACTTATTATCTCTTTCAAAATGTCACTGCTAGTTGGATGAGCAAAATACCAAACTAGTGTGTTGTTGAATTTGTTCTTACTTTTATTATGGAGATATTTTCAGGACCTGTCGACAGGGTGGCTTAATTGTGATCCTGGCCCTATGTTTAAGCCGGAGCTTTATTTTTTGGGAGATTGGGTGCCACAGTGGGTAAGAAGAAAACATCCTTTTCGGTTTGTTAGTTTTAACACTTTTCTCTACTATAGGCTGGCATAACCATAAAGTTCAACTTTATAACCCCCTCCCCCCCCCCCCCCCCCCCCCCCCCCCCCCAACCTTTGCCCGAGTTCAAAAAACAAACCTCGACTCCAAAATCTTTGGTTGATAAATCTCACTCTCCAGCCATCAAAACGAGGCACATCATCCCCCTTAAGTCAACTTACTCCAGCTTCATCGTGGCCAGTGTGGGGTTTTTACAAGCAAGTAGATGGCATGTCAACCAATCAGCAAATAACCAGAAAAGATGGTGGGACCAAGTGTTGTCTTGTAACTTCTTTCATCGGTTTCTTTCTTTCTCTGTTCCTTCTTGCTGCCATCCCTTGTGACCCCTCCTGCTCTACTTAGAGCATCTCCAACAGACGCGCTACGGTTAGCGTTTTAGCGTGCCGGTGGAGTGTTTTGCTTTACTAGATGCCCTAAAATACAACGCCACAAACAGAGCAGTTTACCAGACGCTGTAAAATAGAGCACCTCAAACCTGTTTCTTCTACGTATGTACAACAAACAGGTCCCTGACTATAACAAAAAAGAACCTGACTTTTACAAATAGGAACCTGGCCAAAAATAGAGAAAAGCAATTGGGTCCCAATCATTGGAGCTAGCTAGCTCGAATGGCATGGGCATGGGAGCGGGATGCGGCAGAGGACGAGGGTGAGGGCCTGCACTGTGTACGCTTATGTCCGCCTGGTCGCCGTGTGCCATCGCTCGGTCGCCGGCGCGGACGCCAACCACCACCGGCTCGCGGCGGCCAGCGCGAATCTGGTGGACGGTGAGGGCGAGGTTGACCTCGAGGCTGAGACCAGGAACCTCCTCACCGCCGTCCGTGGCCTCTACCAGGGCGCCGTCCGTGGCCGCGGCCTTGGCCTTCACCAGGGCGCTCAGTCGAGGAGGTCGGCCACGTGCGCCGCATCTGCTCCGGCTGCTGCGGAAGGTTCCCGGCCGATTCAACCGGCGGCGGGGATCTAGGAGGCGCGCGTGGCCAGGTCGGCGGTGGTGGAACCAGGCGGCACGCCGGAACCGAGCGGCCCGGAGAAATCAAACGAGCTGTGGCGGAGGGGATTGGTCGCGGTCGTGGACGGAACATTCAGGTTGACGGTTTTCTTCGCACGTCGCCTCTAGATTGTCCAGCGCGCTGTTGCTCGCGCTCAGAATATCCAGCTTTTGGTCCAGCTTCTCCCAGCGCGCTGGACAGTTTTTGCAGCGCGCTTGATTATATAGCCTCCGCTGGAGCGCCGTTTTTACCCCCCGCGCGCTAAATTGGCGGTTTTTTGTGCGCGCAGCATATGTAACGCCTCTGTTGGAGATGCTCTTACCTCCCAAACACCGTCCTGGTCATCTCCATTGTGATGGACTCTGGCCTTGGTGCTGCTTCCCCCTTTTCCTGGACTATGAGCCCCTTTCTCCTCTTCCTCTTCCCCCAGTCGCCTTCTCACTCACTTTGTTTCATTCTGACCCCAACCTGGGCCAGGTTCCGCTACCTTTCAGTAACTGAACTATGGAAAAAACACCACAAGTTCGCAGAGCATAGGGTTCATCTGAATATAACGTTGCCACCTAATGACTTCTCACTCAGATAGTAACACGGGCATGATTTTTGTTAGCCTCACCCGCAGGAGTGTTGTGAACATAAGCAACAGTGGCGCGAAGAAAGAATCTAGCACTGGAGAAGCGGAGCCAGATAGAGTTTAGTCTCTCAGGAGTCATGAATGCGGTAGTAGGTGTCCAAGCCAGGCTAGTCTCAGTTGTGTGTTAGTTGTAGTTTACGAGTCATATTATTAGTGTTCTATTGTATGGACTCCTCCAGATAATCAGACTGTTGCAAAGGGTCAATGTCGCACTTGACAATAAAAAAAAAAATGTGCACCTATGTTTGCTATTTCTCAGTCATAGTCCTCAGCCGGATCTTTTGTATGTCTCCCCACTGTAACTATCCCAATGTGAACCGTTCACAACAGGTGACTTGTGCCTGCTGATGTGTCTGACAAGTGGCAGCAAAGTTTAACATGTATGTGTCATGTTTGTTAAAAACCACAAGGCTTTGGGTAAGGTCAAATCTAGTGCTCGAATGACCAATGAAGACGTGTATCCCCTTTTGGGTCCTTGAAAGCTTAGACAACCAAACACCACACCATTTGCATGTGATCAAGTGCCTAGCTGAACCACTAGCCTCTTTATTCGTTTTCTTCCGTATCCATCAAATTCCCCTCCTTGATGAATTAGTGCTACTTCCTCATGATAATTGATCTATTTTACTTTAGTTTGTTGTTTCCACATTGGGTTTGTACCATCTTTCTGAAGTTTCTGGGTCTTGTATTTGTGAACTTTAGGTCTTTAACTGATTTTACTTGTGTCTCTCGACAGTTTCCATGGAAAGAAGTGTTCCTTTTGCCCGTGCAGTGGCATGCTGTAGCCCTTGGTTTGTTTGCATCGATAATTGCACCGTTTGGTGGATTTTTCGCAAGTGGTTTCAAGAGGGCCTTTAAAATAAAGGTTTGTTCTGCTTCATTATCTTGCTGTCTCTTGGAATAATAAAGCGTGGAGATTATACAGTCTTTACTTACATTAATATCTTAAAAATTCTGTAGGATTTCGGAGACAGTATACCTGGACATGGTGGAATTACTGACCGTATGGATTGTCAAGTAAGTCATCGCAAAGAACATCTATAGGGATATCTTGCTGCCTATGAAACATATTTATGCATATACCTTAAACATTTTGGTTCTACCAAAAAAAAACAATGAGAAGGCTTGTGGTTAGTAATTCAATTCTGCACCAACTGATTGACGTAAATGTGTAAGCTAATTGTTAAGGTCTAGCTTTCATCTAATTTTTCTGAGGTAGCCTGTGGTTAGAGACATATTGACCTGATGCTATTCTGTTGAACACGGGACAGTGGGGGGAGAGAAGAGGAATAAATGTTACTTTTTATAGAGAGATTTGTGTTAAGCATGCTCGTACTATCCGTCTTGTGCAAAGCAATTTCTTTTGATTGGAATAAACGACTTCAATCTCTTTGTTGTTTTGTTTTGACTAGCATTGATAGACGGAGATGGTAGAGGTAATAGCGCCCTTGGTCACTCTGAAATTAACCGTGTAGTAGAAAACAAGTGTATTTAGGCCAGAAAGGAGTGAGCTTGCAAGAACGTTAGGTCTATCACACATAACTATCTCTCACTCACTCAAACTGCATGTGTAATTTGTCAAGCCCTCCCTCCACCAAGAAGACACACCTGTTTATTATGCCAAGTTGAATATTCCTATCCTAGCATGTGCAGTTTAGCTGAAGAATAACTATTGTTCTTGTGCATTTCCCAGATGGTTATGGCGGTTTTCGCATACATATACCACCAATCATTCATCTCGCCGCACAATTTCTCCGTCGACGCAATCCTGGATCAGGTCCGTGTGACGCCTTGTTGCCTTGTTGGTTTTATTTCATCTTAATTATCCTGTGCATCACGTGGTTCTCATCCATCCGTCCATCCATGGCTTCTTCGCCAACATCCAGATCATGAGGAACCTGACCTACGAGGAGCAGAAGTCCCTGTACCAGCAACTCGGGGAGATCTTCCAACAGAGGCAACTCATGCAAAGCTGAGATACCGCCCGTGTTGCTTGCTTATGAACGCGACACGAATACAATAGGCTGTCTGTGTATGTGTATTTATTTACTCGAGCGCCTGGTTCGCCGTTATGGATGTAGCTCTAGGTTCATCTTCATCTATGTACAGCATCATGGACATAGCTCCTCTATACCCCTGTGAGTTTTCATGATGGGAGTGATGGTGCGATGTCCTTGATCCAAAACATTGTACAGAATGGATGGGTGGAGTGTGGCTGATAGGGCTAACTAATTAGATGCTTGGTATCCCTGCCCACTTATGTTCTTGGTTTGTTTATCCTCTACTGATTCTCTCCTATTTCGTAACCGGAGAATCGAAAGAGTTATGTTTGTGTGTAACATCGCTTTGTTTGTTGGCTCGCATCGGGTATCTGGAGAAGTGCGTGTAATAATAATGAACAGACAAAATAGGGGTGGATACTGTATGTTTCTCTTGGATACCCTTATTATTTGGAGTTTGTCTTGAGTATCCATGCCACATGAGAGACATTTTAGCTACAGGTAAACCGCTCATTCCATATTTACAGCATATATGGCACGACAGATTGTTCGACGTCACGGATTCGTATGTGCCCCAGGTGCAAATATTTGCTATTTGATGGATAGAATGCTCTCAGGATGGATGGCTTGATCTTCTACCTCTCCCCTCTCTGCTCTGGGGTGAGGCCTTTCTTGCCGCAGGTGGGGCATTTCCTCATCCCAAACCCCTGGCAGTCGTAGCACCTGAACCATATATATCCATGATGCTAGTTAGTTAGTTAAACCTCCTACAGCAATATTATGACTTGTAAATCTCTCTTATTTAATAAATCAACATACGTACTTCCATCTCTCGAACATGTTGCCATTCTTCTTGTTCTTGCCAGTCCCCTGCGCGGACCGGTCGATCAGTCAGTCAGTTTCGCTCATCATCGACCAATAAAAAAGAAGAAAAAAAGGAACAAAGATCACTTATATATGGCCTTGATCAGAAGAAAACCTCAGTTTCAGAGCTCAGAACTGATCGCATGCACACATACCTTGCACCCTTCACAGTCCACCGCACCCTTCCCGCTGCACGTCTTGCAGCCTGCAGCAGCGACCTGCACAGGCAATATGCATGTTTTCACTGCAATACTCAAAGTGTTTCTCTGCAGCTCCACTACCAAGAAGACGCGGAATAAACATCAGATGATACATATTTGTAAGATCCTTCATACCAGTCTCACTGCGGGTTTCGACCACGCCATGGCGGGACACGTCCTGGTCATCTTGGTCTGCCGGCGCGAGAAGCCGTGGACGACGCTCCCAGGGAGGGAGGCCAAGCTGGCTGTAGCCGCCTCCATGGCTGCCGTAGTGCTGCTTGTCTGTTGCTTCAGAATTACAGCCCTATGCGGTGCAAAAGGCAACTGCGCTCAGAGAGCCTGTGAAGAAGATACAGAGGAGGACAGGGATTGTTGTGTTGGCAGGTTTGGAGCCACAGCTGGAAGGCATTCTCTGTGCTGTGAGGTGAGGCGCTGTTGTGGCCATATGATGAGGATAGGGTACAAAACTTGGGAGATCTTCCGTGAGAGGCAGCTTATGCAGAGCTGAGGAGCTGTTTGCTCGATTTGCTTCTTATAAATCATAAAATGGCCTGTCGTTTTCAAACAAATTAAGTAACAGGTTGAAGTACAAAACTGCTCGCCGGTTATATTATCGACAATTATGTCCAAACTTCTCTTATCCATATGTTCCATTCCTCATCGTCGTTTTTATATTTTCGAACCCCAGTCATCCCTTCACACCTTGCACAATGGACACATGAGAAAACAACAGTGCAAAACTTCTAAAAGGGGTAATATAGGCGGATTTCACTTGACGAGGTAATAGTGTGACAAATATATAACTAGCGGGTAAAAAGTTGAATTCAATCTTTTCAAAATTATGAAATGTTAAAAATGTAGAATTGTGTACGGTAGATACTTAGAAGTTGAATTATTATGAAGTTTATATGGGTCTTAAGATGAAGTTCATATCTACAAAGTGAACAGAAAAAGAACAAACATAAGTATAACTAAGTACTAGACGGACGCCCGGAAAATAGTTTTGGCTCATGAGATCCCGTGATCTCTCTATTTTAAAAAAATTCAAAAATTATATTTATAAGTTCCAATTTTTTGAAAACAATCATGCATATTCCCAACGATGTATATTACAAACGTCAAAATATCAATACAAAAGTCTTTATAATATAATCTACACAAAAGTGACAAAATTTGGAGATTTGAAACTATGCAATGTTAACTATACTCAGATCCGTAAATTTCTCATTTTTTGTGTAGGTCAGAATATATATTATTTGACATTGTGATTTTCCACGTCTATAGCATACGTCATCGAGAACATGCATGTATTTTTTCAAAAAAATAGAAACTTTTAAATATATTTCAGTTTTTTAAAATAGCAGGAGCACTGGAGCTCGGCTGCAAGAAATCTCTACTCGATACCCCCTTCATTGCAGGTGGAATCTCTTTATGACTTTTTTTGCAAATAAAAGGTCATAAGACGAGTGCTGACATTTTCTAACTAAAATATGCAAGATTTAATTGGCTACAAAGCCTAAATTTAACCGATGCTGAATGGTTGTTATTTGATCAATAAATTAATGAACCTGATAAATGTTGCATGCCAATGAATTAAATCTTCAGATAAGGTAAAATGAACGCTGACACTGAAGCAACTGATCAGGTGGATAGCTTACATTAAGAGAAGGAATTTGTGTTACCAGAATTATAAATATGTCAAAGGAGCCTTCCTTAAACACCTACAAACTTTGTAAGGTACTTGGTTAAAACCATTGTAAGAATGAAAATTGAAGGAAATTTCTAGTCCCCCCAAGTTATTTGGAGAATTGTTCTTGTTAGGAGTAAGGCTTTAGGGAAAGTTTCCGTCTCATCTTCTCTACCAGACTTAGGAGGCCGCTAGTGGCACATGATCTCGAGCCAACATCGGGGCATCCCGTTTCGTGGAGGGCGGTAGTTTATGTGCAATATCTTTCATCATAACTAATTTATACAAGATTTAATTGGTAAAATCGGCCCTGAAAAAATCGATGAGGCGGATAGCTTACATTAAGCGGTTAATCTAGTTAGGGGACGTGCCCTACTTGCAACATTCGTCCGGCGTATAAATAACTAATTCAGCCATTTGAAACTGGACCAATCTCATGCATGCATGCAGGGAATCTTTCCGTAACCGAAAAATTAAAATAAATTATCTCTTAAACCGGTAATCCAATTGATGATCTGTTTTCACCATTGGCTTCATCTCGATGAGTACTTCAAAATAAGATCCCATCTTAATATGTTTTGACAATTTTTTTTGTCATCAGTTGCCAGGCTATAAGTATTATAGCTACCATATTAGTTGTAAACAGTTACCACCCAAATAATCTACAGTTGCCAAGTAATTTTTACATGTTTTCTGTCATAGTCATGATCTACACGTCCAAAAGTGGGGATTTGATCAGTGTTTAAAATTTGGAATTAGCATCACCAAAGGGTTACCTTGGTGAGTAGACAAGTTCAAACAGCCGGCAATCATTTGATTTTAATCTGGTAACCAACTTATCAATACATGGTGACTAAGTGAGTATAATCTGGTAACTAGGATCAGAAAAAAAAGTTGCCAAAATATATTAAGATGGGATCTAGTTTTGAAGATCTCGTCGAAATAAAGCCAACCATGAAAACGGATCTGAATTTTGATTTACGGTTTAAGAGATACAACTTTTTAAAGTTTTAACGAAAAGAAATATATGTGGCTACATGCATACATGGCTTTACTTACAGTAGTCTATCCGTGCCCACACATAGCTAATCTGGGGCACGTGCCCTTAGTAGCACGGTCCTACATTAAGACCAAGGAAAACATTTGGTTTGCCAGAATTATAATATGTCAAAGGAGCCTTCCTTAAACATCTACCACCATTTATAAGGACTTTGGTAAAACCATTTGTAAGAATGAAAAACGAAGGAAATTTCTAGTCCCCACCCAAGTTATTTGGACAATCGTTCTTGTTAGCAAAGAATGGCCGGATGGTTTCACCGCGGCAGGTTATGTTCCAGGCCTGGCCCGGCCCAGCCCAGCGTGGGTAGCGGACTTTCATGCTTATTAGTTATTACCGGCCCAGCGGAGCGTGCTGCATTCTTCGTCCTCCTCCATTGCCCTCCTCCGATCCTCTCTCTCTCTCTCGCTCTCTCGCCGAGCAAATTCACCGGCAAGGCCCTCCACCGCCGCCGCCGAAGACGAAGCCCGATCTGACCCCACCAGGTTACGCCCCTCCCTCGCCCCCGTCCGTCCGGCGTCATTTTGTTCACATGTGGGCGTAGTATCCGTGGTTCCCTGCCCAGATCCACGCCATTCCTGAGGTTTGGGGATTCCGTTCGGGTAGTGCGGTTTTTGGCTCCCGGGTACGTAGCATGTGCTGCAGCAGGCTGTGAATGTCCTCTCTTGTTATTTTATGTTCTGGATATGCCGGGGGAATTCTGTCGATTGTACATTCCTCATTTGTGCATGAGATTTGCTTCGATCCACAAGTTGATATGGATAAGCGAGTTGATTTCGCGGGAGCCTCCAGAGCGTTGACAGGATTGGGGATCTCTCCCGCCCTCGGATCATTTCTAGTCAATAGTTGAATGGCACCTTTGTGCCACACTTGCAGACACAAATCGTAAACGTCTTGCCTGTTAGGGTCAAGGGGTGATGGCATAGGTCAGCGTCGCTTCCTGAAGTTAGGTGCATTAGATGTTTTGGTTCTGCTAGGGGGGTCTACGATCTCGTTCTCTTCGATGATTATGAGAAATGATCATCTTGATCAGGCAAGTAAGTCAAACCTTCGGGGTGTCCGTTTTCCTTTCCAAACAGCTGTTTTAAATGTTGTCCATGTACGTGCGTGAGAATGCTTGCGGCCGTACGAGAACATTTCTTGGTTCCTCACCACATAGGATGTTTCGTCACAGATTCTAATTTGTATCAATGTATTACCGTGAAATTATATGTGTGTATTTGCACCTTTATATCTCACATCTGAAAATGGGAGGGAATCTGGTTGATTGTGCAGTAAAGTGTGCATTGCAGGACCTCTCTCTCTATCTTCCTCCACACTCGGTTCCGATGGTCACGTTGTCCTAATTTCCTTTTTTGCTTTACAGCTGTAGAAAATCCTTGACAAGCCCGATGGCTATGGTCGATGGTCTGTATCCGATAGCTGTACTGATAGACGAGCTCAAGAACGAGGAGATCCCGCTGCGGCTCAACTCCATCAGGAAGCTTCCCACGATCGCGAGGGCGCTTGGGGAGGAGAGAACCAGGAAGGAGCTGATTCCTTTTCTCACGGAGAACAACGATGATGAGGACGAGGTGCTCCTCGCGATGGCTGAAGAACTGGGTGTGTTCGTTCCCTATGTCGGGGGTGTAGACCATGCTCATGTATTGCTTCCACCGTTGGAGACGTTGTCTACGGTGGAGGAGACTTGTGTCCGAGACAAAACTGTTGAGTCGCTGTGCCGTGTTGGTGCGCAGATGAAGGAGAAGGACATCGTTGATTATTTCATTCCAGTAGTGAAGGTAAATAGTCAAATATTTTTCTGATTATTGATGGTCGAAATGCTATTTTTTGTTATCAAGAATGCTATTTACCTGATTATTGTTGGTCCAAATGCTAATTTTTTATCAAGAATGCTGCCAGCATAACTGGTTAGTACCTTGTTTCTTGTGGGTAACGCTCCTCAGCCTCAGAATTAATTTTCCTTGTAAGACATGTATTTGCATGATATTTCTACTTAACGTCTGCTGCTCAACAAACTGCATCCGTGCCATATTGGTCTGTATAGTAATGGCGCTCCAACACCATATGTTTTTTTACTTGAAAGGCTGCTGTGCTTAGATGAATACGGCAATGCACTTTTATTTTCTGCTGGTATCTTTTATTCTTTATGTCTGTTCCATTAACTAGTCTTTACTTATTTCAGAGGCTAGCATCTGGTGAGTGGTTTACAGCTAGAGTATCATCCTGCGGTCTTTTCCATATAGCCTATCCAAGTGCCGCCGATCCGTTGAAAGCAGAGCTGAGAACTATTTATGGCCAATTATGCCAAGATGACATGCCTATGGTCAGAAGGGCAGCTGCATCAAATCTTGGGAAGTTTGCTGCCACAGTTGAACAGAGCCATTTAAAGACAGAAATCGTCTCGATATTTGATAATTTAACCCAAGATGGTACTTTCTTATACATCTTTCATGTATTATATATCTGTTCGCTAATAGTTCAAAACTGGAACAAAACTAAACGAATAATTGCTGATTTCAGTATCATATGTTATCTTGTTGTGTTACCTCCGTGAAATCATGTGGTCTCTTTCTAACCTGTTTTGTCGTTGAGATGATTTCCTGTTGTTGGTTTCGATTTTCAATTGCTTCTTGTGATACACCCAAGGTCATCAGTACTCATAGCCATTTAAAGGAACTTCACATTCTACCAGTTGAGATACTACCCAAGTACCCATTTTCTATTGATTGAGCTTGTATAAGAGATTTCTCAGAT
The DNA here is from genome assembly GCA_947311845.1 of Poa pratensis. Lineage (NCBI taxonomy): Eukaryota > Viridiplantae > Streptophyta > Magnoliopsida > Poales > Poaceae > Poa > Poa pratensis. The sequence continues at coordinate 4,521,810 of CAMZMU010000036.1, read as the reverse complement.
CTAGTATTTAGTAAGCAAACATCCTGCTTCTCAGTGCTTGCATGTGGCTTATGCCTATCTTCATTACAGTTACTAATCTGGCATAATTTTTCGTTGTACCATGAAGTAATTTGTTTATTTGTGTGGTAACTTATGATTTAAGTCAGTAAATTTTGCCTTTTCACTGTTCACAATTTTAAGTGGGTCATTGCAGTCTTGTATGCCAGTCTAGTGGCTCATCTCCTTCAACTTTGATTGGAGATAACTGTTTCTGTATATTCATTTTTTTTCTCTTCTCACAAGGTCCATTCGAAATTTTGTAATGAATCGTTGAAGCCTTAAACTAAATTAACTGGCTTTATATTACCTTCTACACTGTGAACATGGTTTTATTTCTCTATGCTTCAAATGTCAACATAAACTCTTAAAGTTCAGAAGCCATTCATTTATGCTTGAAATCTTGAATGTACATAAAGGTCAATAAATAAGCCCTAACAATGGTCACCTGACTTCTGTTAACCAATTTTTTTATAATATACTGAACCAATTTAAACATAGATTGGATATTGTCATATGCACATTTTGCTCATTACGAACATAGTGTCTAACAGTGTTGCTGGGCTTCATTTGTAGACCAAGATTCAGTACGTTTATTGGCAGTTGAAGGCTGTGCCGCCCTCGGAAAATTGTTGGAACCCCAAGATTGTGTAGCACATATACTTCCAGTCATCGTCAATTTTTCCCAGGTACATTACTCCCATTGCGATAACTCTTGATAGGTTATCAGGATATACTTAATGATTGTTAAGGTTCATGTTACTCAAAATTGTTTTAATTAACTATAATTATCGTTAAGTGTGGTTGTACTACTACTTAATATTTTGTCATAATTCCTTTGATAGGATAAGTCTTGGCGTGTCCGTTATATGGTTGCTAATCAATTGTACGAGCTCTGCGAGGCTGCTGGCCCTGAGCCTACAAGGTTAGTGCTCTCTTTGTCATTGGCTATAGCATACTTGGCCTTTTCATACCCGTAATGGGTACTCGGACATACATAAGCCAAGTTGTTATGTACATATAAGATATAGATTTGAGCCTAATTGATTCATGTGTTTGTATATCTGTAAATAGAACGGACCTGGTGCCTGCATATGTTCGCCTTCTTCGTGATAACGAGGCTGAAGTACGGATTGCAGCTGCTGGAAAAGTTACGAAGTTCTGCAGGATATTAAGTCCGCAGCTTGCAATTCAGCACATTATTCCATGTGTTAAGGTGGGGGCAGCGGATTAACTGAACATCATCTGTTTTTCGCTACTGTTTTATCAACAAACTATCTAATGAGAAATTTGCATTTACAGGAGTTATCATCGGATTCGTCTCAGCATGTTCGCTCAGCTTTGGCTTCGGACATTATGGGAATGGCCCCTGTTTTGGGCAAGGTGCAAGCAATGATGCAACCATGCTTTTTATAAAACATATGTTTCCATTATCATATAATTGTCACTGTGCTCGAAGATCTACCATTATTTTGTGCAAACAAATGTTGGTATTCATAATTTATACTGCACTAAAGTGAGACTTGAAGTTTCAACTAATTTTTCGGATGTTTTTCAACTGATTTTTTTTTGTGTTCCATATGTACTGGCCTGTTTGCTAGTTAGATATTTTAAGTTGATATGTTGGGCCATCATGCAACTTTGTTTCTTAACCTTGTCTATCAATGGAAGTTTAATTTAGTTATTTCATATACCTGTATTATACTGCAATTGTTTGTTGCCAATAGCTCCTGCTCTTCATATATTTGCTATCAGCAACTCAGCACCCTCGGTAACCTTATCAGCTTCAGTTCTGGCTTCCTGCAGGATGCTACCATTGAACAACTCCTTCCTATTTTTCTTTCGTTGCTCAAGGATGAATTTCCTGATGTTCGACTCAACATCATCAGCAAACTCGATCAAGTTAATCAGGTTGGTACAATCGTTTGTTGTTAGAGTTAGCTTTGCAGTCCTCAAATTATATGTTAGCTGTTTTCTAAAGTTCGTCTGTAGGCTTCCATCCTAATATTTTTTTGCTTTACCAATATGTATAAGTGGGATGAAGTGTCCATTTTGCTTTACCACAAATATGAGGGCCTTATGCAGAATGTAACTAGTTGAGTAGGATAGTCCAGTGTTGGCCCACTTGCCTTAGGCCCTTTCTAAATACATGTCAGTCTGTTTCTACTGTTTTGCGATAGCCTTGCGCCAAACTTTTCCTTGCATACCCCTCCCTCTGTCTATGTCTAACGCTGTTTCATAATATGTACTAAAGTTAACATGCCACGTCGGAAGGTAACTGATGGCATAATAAAGAGCTATTCCCCTCCATCAAGTTCGTTCTCCTATTGACTGATTATCATGTGCTTTTTCGTTAGTTGTTCCACATTAACTGACACCGTTGCCATCTTTCAGGTCATTGGGATTGATTTGCTGTCACAATCTTTATTGCCGGCCATTGTAGAACTAGCAGAGGATAGGCACTGGAGGGTTCGGCTTGCAATAATTGAGTACATCCCTCTGTTGGCCAGTCAATTAGGTGTTGGATTTTTCGATGACAAGCTAGGAGCACTTTGCATGCAATGGTTGGAGGATAAGGTATGTGGTATTCTGATTACTAGTGTGAAGTTATTTCATTGGGAAAAACTTAGCAGTGCATTCATTTGATTTTGGCTATCACATCTCAAACATATTTATCTTATTTACCAGCAATACAATCCCACCCCTATGTTTAGTTGGCTTGCATATTTTCTCTGGTTAAAGTTTGTACAGAATGTAAAATGTTGCCACTGTTCTATTCAAATACCATTATGCCTAGAAGGTTGGCAGCTAACTGTTCATTAGAGCTGAGGTTTGGACTTTACAAAACTGCTAATGTCTTATTTGCCTCACATTTTACCAGTTCAATTCTGGCATGACAATTCATAAGTAGAAAGGTCACATCAGTATTGTCATTTCATGATTACCTAATGTGTCTTTTTTTTTGCGTTGGTTTGTATATATGCCTGTCTTATACTGGCTACCCGGAGTGAAGTTTGTGTGCTCTTTAATTGCAACAACCGTAATGGAAGTTACTGCGCTTAGATGTAGGAGTTGTGTTAGTGACAGAGCTTGCAGTCTGTCTAGAGGATTTCCAAAAACCTTACAGAACGATGATGCTATTTATGCAAAGCTTGTTAACCAGAGTTTGAATTTCAGGTGTTCTCTATCAGAGAAGCTGCTGCGAACAACTTGAAGCGCCTGGCGGAGGAGTTTGGTTCAGAGTGGGCAATGCAGCATATAATCCCTCAGGTTGGACCCATTTATTACACCTAACTACAACTTAATAATGGAAGTAGTAGCATGTAAAAGTTCTCCTTGCTGCCTGTGATGGCATGTAATCGGCTAGTCTTGAAGGCTCACATGTTCCGTTGTCTAGGTGTTGGAGAAGATAAACAACCCACATTATCTGTATCGCATGACCATCCTGCAAGCTATCTCGTTGCTAGCCCCCGTCATGGGTGCAGAGATAACATGTCAAACGCTGCTCCCCGTCGTCGTCAATTCCTCAAAGGACAGGTGATTAAAAAATACCCATATCAACAAAACTCATCTCTTCAATGCATCTTCGCCAAGAGGCTGACATGTTTGCAAACTTCTCCAGGGTGCCCAACGTCAAGTTCAACGTTGCCAAGGTTCTGCAGTCGCTCGTGCCGATCCTCGATCAATCCGTGAGCTCCTCAGTTTCCTACCTTGTCAGGTTCTTAGGTCAGTTATGGGTTATTGGAGAACATCATGAATACTAACTTTGCAGGTTGTCGAGAAGACCTTGAAGCCTTGCCTCATCGAGCTCAGCGAGGACCCAGACGTGGACGTGAGATACTACGCGAACCAGGCCCTCCAGGCGTGTGATCAGATGATCATGGTTTCGAGCTAACTAGATTTATTGTACTGTTGAGTTTTCAGAAGCTGTTTTTCTTTGTCGAGTTTTGGACTACTTGTGTAGTGGTTTCCATGCTGATAAATGGACGGTACAATTCCCCTTCTCATCGTCGTTGTCAATGTTGTATGTAATCGAGCATGACGGAAGATATTTACTTGGGTTGAGGATAAAGGACGCCAAGCTAGCAGGCTCCATGGCTGCTGCTTTGCCTCAGAAATTGTAGAACTCTTCTGGATACATATTTACTTAGTTCAGGATAAAGAACAATCGAATATAAGTAGAATATGTATCATAAGTGGTTTACTTGAGGCTTTCTGCTCGTTTCTTCTGATACGGTGTGGCAAGGAACGGAATGAATCGTATCGCAGAACCGTTGTGTATGCCACACCATCAAAGTTCAGCTTCTCCTGTAAATGTGGAGAACAGGGGAAGATGGCTGGCCATTGGAAACGATTCCATCGATCGCTTTTCCGACCAGCCTACCACGCGTATTAGCCAGAAACGGTAAGAGTTTGATCGCGCGAGGTTTCCTTTTCCAGCGTAGTACGCTTATACGTGTCGTTATACGTCTGTGCTATTCCCTTTTCCCCGCACGCGCAAACTGGTCTTTACATCGGGTCTATTCCCTTTTAGAGCAGGCTTATTCAGGGCCAATTAAATTTTCCCGCGCAATAAATTTAACGAGCAAAAACTATTCCCTTTTCTCGTGAAAAATGAAAAGAGACTTGATCTTTTTAGTTTGAACAGAAACTCAATGAAAAAATCAATTCCCTTTTTGGGATAGTCGTTTTTTAAGGTAAAAATAAATGGGTGGGAGATCAGAAAATCCCACTTCCAACTAGTATAAGTTTTTTGAACAAATAATAGCCATCATTTCCTACCAGTACAAAAAAAATGAACAAATAAAAATTCTATTTTCTGGTAAAGGGAAACAACGATTTCACCAAATGAAAAGCAAAAAATCCACGTGGCACAACTAATACATCGAATCATTCCGGTGAGGAAAAAAAGTAATGACAAATAACTTATCTTACTGCCTCACGCATAAAAACAGTTATACATAGAGAGCGACGAACATGATATCATGATAGCATCCTGAAATAATATTGCAAAAAAAACAGATTACGCAAAGTTTTCCATCCTATAGCTAGTTTTATATAAAAAGGTTGGTGCACTCTAGAAAACGATCGAATGATCAGAATTCCAAATTCTTGATTTCAAGCCCGATGTAGAAGTCTCTAGCCTCCATCTTCACAACAATAAGAGATTGACGACACTAACGGGATAAAAGCTACATCGACATCATCTGGATATGCAGCAAAAGAGCTTCCAGATCAGAATTACAGAAGTAAAAAACTCTTGGTAGTATAGTCTACAGGCTGCTCTTTCATGAGCGATATCAGAGTGTACCAGTGAGTGATGTTTACCTGATAGCCTTTGTATTTGAGGAATGTGTACATAATCTTGACCATGGAACCAAGCGATGATATGTGTGTGGCGCCGGTGGCTGTTCCGGTCGATGCCATCTTGTGCGCAACAGTTAGGAAGTTAATAAACACGATAGATGGACATAAAAATATTGATCTTCCCGCTGTACCAGAGAACTTGTACAAGCCAACTGAAGTACTCTACCATTGCTTGAAGGGAGCAGAGAGAGAGCCAGCGTAAGAGAGAGAGAGAGAGAGAGAGAGAGAGAGAGAGAGTAAGATAACCAGATTAATGAGCTAAAACTTAACATTTAATTTTTATCCATAGAAATTTAGATCTATGCAAGGGTATGATTAAACCGAGATACACATACCGTAAAAATAGCCTTAGATCTGTCAACTGAGAAGATTCAAGGCACTACGGAAAAATGGGAAGTTGTTTTGTTGTCTTGAAGGATTGGATGTTCATTTTGTGGTGCGAGTAGTAGTAACAGTTAGGATGTCTACGGATTTTTTTTTAGAACTAAAGTACTAAAAGAGTAATGAGAAAATCATTGTTTCTTTTGTAGAATAAACTATGAGCAACGTTCAGAAAGCATATTCTCTTATTCCTAACTGGAAATACAAGAAGAGCATCTCAAAAAATGACCATATGAAGCACAGGAGCACAACAAAAGAAACAAGCACACCTATATATTAAAGGCAGCGCATACTCCTGATTGTGATAAAGCAAATACTAGATCACGTGTTGCACTATTTCGGCAATTTTTTGACCTTTTCCTCACATAAGGTGGTAGCAAATTGTTCTCCTTAGGATCATAAGTGTCAAACTCTTAATATGAGTGGAAGCAAATGTGCATTACTACAAGTAGGAACTAAAAGAAGTGGTAATATTACAAAAAATTGAAACACCACTAAATTGATTATCTTAGCACGGAAATTTGACCAAAAGCAATGGATAACCCAGGTCAAAGCAAATGATGTGAAACTGATTTGCAACATTCATAGGCCCAATTAGATTAACCGTAAAAAGAAAGACTCTACTTTGGGAAATTGATTTGTATACAAATATGAATTTCCATACATATAAATGAAGAACTAAAAATAAATTCGTAAATAAAATTGTTAAAAATGGGTATGGCAACCCCTCTCTTGAGCTCCTCTCTACTCTATATGCCACCGCCGACAACCCATGAGCCGTGACGCCTCTTCACTGGCAGTTGAAATGGTTGTGGCCCTCGGGTTTGGTCTCTCTACCTCTCTTCCTGCTTCCCCTATTTGGCTGATTGGGTATGATGCATGAATGGAGAAGGAATGACCACAACCTTGGAGGAGGAGAGGGGGAGACAAGTGGAGGGAGGAAGAAGAGGAGATAGGGGTTAACAGGTGAACCCAACATATTTTATTTTCTATTGGATGATTTTATGATTATTTTTAATTTTTTATTTGCTTATTGTGGCTGTCATGAGGATCCATGTGGCGCCACGGCAAGTCAAAACCAGCTTGACTCACCTCGGGGCAATTCGAATGATTTAGATTGTCAAAGGTACGTTGTTATCAGTTTTGGAGTTCAGGGTAAAAAGTAACGGTTTTGCTAAATCTAAGTCGACTGTGTGCCGTCCGATTAGATCAGACGTCTAACATCGTCGACTTAGATATAAGAAAATCTAAGTCGACTTAGACGTAGACACACCCGAAAAATAAACTTTGGCAATAACTGACCGGGGGAAACGCGAACACATTTCCTTCTTCTTTTTTCTTCCCATCTCCCGTTTTATAGTAGAGATTATGATTTGTTTCCAAGGAATAAGGCTGATCTATCCGAAACAATCCCTTATTTTCAGAAAATAATTTTGGAAAATCATGATTGTTTCCAACAAATAAAATGTAGCAAATTAAGCCAGCCAAGTTAATTGCAGTGACCTCGGCGATATCACTGCACCATGGCCGGCCTTGCAAGCTAGTAAAGTTAAAGAGAAAAGATACTGTAAAATGTAAAGCAGGGTGCCAATTAACCTGGTGCGCATCAGCTTTCAGTTGCAGGTCAAGTCGCGCACTAACTCAACAAATCTAATCCTCTTTTCCTCGCTAGGTTCATGCATATCACAAGCCGAGCAGAAGTCAAGCGTTGTGCTTCGCCCCGAAGAAAGAATCATGCATGGAAAGACAGCATCTTCCGTACACATGCGTCAGCTGATTAGTAGTGAAGAAAGGCTTTGTTATGTCGGCCTCGGCCATGATTATTTCCCACCGGCTGATCTGATCGTTTCGCCGGATTTGCTAACTGTGGGAGTCATCATATATATATATATATATATATATATATATATATATATATATATATATCTAGCGCTTCCCTGGACAGACTTGACGAAGGGAAAGCTAGCGCATTGATTCATCTTCTTCTCCTCCTCCCACTGAACTGACAAACTGAAGGATGGCGGCTGACGACGACCAGCTGCACTTGCTAGCACTTTGCAACGGAAGAAACGCCGCCGGGCTGCCCGATGAGGAGTACGCCGCGGAGCTCCAGCTCCAAGAAGTGATCATGTCCTCCGTCATGGCGGCCGCGGCGCTTGCGGTACCGCCTGATAGCTGTGCTCCTGCTGCCGCCACAAGCTATGAGGCCGCGGGTGAGTGCTCCTCCTCTGCCTCGCTGCTGATCCCACCGCTTGGCCCCGCCACCGACGACGCAACTCTACTCGAGTGCCTTCCCTCGTCAGCTGGGCCGTCCATCCCCGCGACGTTCTTCTTCTGCAAGATCTGCATGGACGCCGTGCCACCATCGGACGCGCACAGCGCCAGCCGCGGCTGCGGGCACGCCTTCTGCGGCACCTGCCTCGCGGGCTACATCCGCGTCAAGATCCAGGACAGGACGGCCGACGTGAGGTGCCCTGAGGACCGCTGCGGCGGCGTGCTCGACCCCGAGCTCTGCCAGGGCATGGTCCCCCGGGAGGCCTTCGAGGCGTGGTGCGCCGTGATGTGCGAGTCCATGGTTCTCGGAGCCAACAAGGTGTACTACTGCCCCTTCAAGGACTGCTCGGCGATGATGGTGGACGACCTCGGCGGCGACGTCGCGGAGTCGGAGTGCCCGAGCTGCAAGAGGCTTTTTTGCGCATGCTGCGGCGTGCCGTGGCACGCCGGCGTTGGCTGCGCCGAGTACGGGCAGCTCGCGGCTGGGGACAGGGGGAAGGAGGACTTGGCGGTGATGGCGATGGCCATGGGGGAGAAGTGGAAGAGGTGCCCCCAGTGCAAGTTCCTGGTACAGAAATCCGAGGGTTGCTTGCACATCACTTGCAGGTGCATGGTGCTCCTCCCCCGCTCGCGTCGCATTAATTAATTTAACCATTAGTACTAATTAATTTGCTAGTGCAGGTGTGGCTTCGAGTTCTGCTATGGATGTGGGAAGCACTGGGCGTCTCATTCCTCGTGCAGCGCAGCGTGAGATCGGCGGCCGATCGGAAAAAGTAGCATTATTTATGTTGGTTAATCTCCTTGAAATCGTGCTTCTTAAATCGTGTTGCTTACATGCTATCTTGCGGACCATGATGTGGCTTTCTATGTAGGTGGACTGGTTTTAGTTACAATCATCACGCTAATTATATGTGTTGGCACCGAGAATTCTTACATTAACATATAATGTATTCTATATGTTGGCACCGAGAAATCTTACGTTCCCAAAATTATTTTATGACATGCATGATTTCGAACGTGGTGTTTGTAGGTCCACATGCACAAGAGGCCAGTGGCGGAGCTGCACACGAACTATGATGTCAAGCGACATCACAAAACAATTGTGCGCAGGGAAGGAATTGCTACGGGTACATAATAATTGACTCCATAAGTACTAGCTAATGACCTCATTACCATCAAGTTTGACCTTTTGACATCACTTAAAGCATGTTCTAGCTCCGCCACTGCAAGAGGCACGTCCCAGGTGTTATTACATGCATATATTAGTATTTCTTATTATATTATTATTCTTACGTCCGTTTATAGCTTTCTTAAGGCACGCAGAAGAGGCAGCTAGCAGGTCTCGATCGACTTGCCTGCCAAACACGATGGTGATACGGCGTAACTAGCCGCAGTGTAATTTCCCAATCTTTCACGGTACAATATCTGTAACAGTAATCAATCCCTCAACTCTTTGCAATTAACAACGCCAAGCAACAGCAGCAGTACAGCAATTGATTGTTTCCTAGTACGAACTCCCGCTAGAACAAGTAGCAGCTCTATTGGTGTACGCTAGACAAAGCAAGCTTCAATAGCAGATCGACTTACAAAAAGGAAATTGCAAACCGATCAGAACAACACGCACACCCGGCCGGCCGGAAGTACGTGGACGATCTCAAAGATCAGCAGCAGACTAGAGGCCAGCGCTCCAATCTTCTCGCCAGGAAACACACACCAGATCAGCTGGTATTCAACAAGAAGCACACGCAGAATATGCCGCCGCCAGGCATCGGCGATTTTCTGGTTTAATTAACTCTCAAAACATTGTCCTATGGAAGTTTCTAATCCTATGGAAGTTGAAGCATTAGATCAGCTGGCCATTCGTGTCAGGTTTGTAAATTCCAGAGGACCAAGAGGCCACATGCATCGTGACATGCAAAGAGATGAAGAAGGGAAACCAGGAATAAAATATGTGCATGCGTCTTGCACGTCGCTAGAAGATAAACAATGCAAGGTGCAGCTAATTAATTGGACATCGGAGATCTGTGTCGGTGTAGCCGTATCAGATGGAGTCAACACCTGCGCCTCTATCACAACGTTGAGCAGCATGCAAGCCGAGCTGTATGCCGCCGTCCTCTGGACCAAATTGACCGCGGATCACTGCCGGCCGGCCTTATCGATGGCGCTTCTAGTCGCAGTTATAGGTGATGCTCGCATCGTACGGTGTGGAACATATGCTCCTCTCCGTTGATAAGATCACGCTGGTGGCCGGCCGGGAAATTAACCAGGATTAATCTGTGATGGAGGCAGTAATATGCTTAGCACATGCTTGTACAACTCCACCTCCCACCTAGCTAGGTCACACACATGCCTGTTACTTATCTTCTTTCTCTCGACGATAATTCTGTCCGATCGATTGGCTAGCTATAATGCCAGCCAGGAGAAGGAAGCATCTAATCGATCGGAAGCATATATACTAGTGTCAGCTCTCGTGTTCTTCGGATAGGCCACGTATGAACCTTCTCTGTTTCACAAATAATGTTTTCTTGGTCGATGTCATGCCATAAAGAAGAACCCTAGCTAGCTGCCTACCTATCCATTAAATCATCGAGGATATTCTTTTCTTGCCTAGGGCATATTATTCGTACATGTCCATGCATCTACAACCATGATCTGCCTTATCTAATGCGTCATGATCGAGCTTAGTTCATGCCGTGTTGGTGCGTCCTTTTCGTCGGTTGGGACATGTGGCTTGCCTCCCCTGTTGCTGGAGATGAGATTGCCTCCAAGTGTTTCATGCCATGTGAGCTGTGATGCACGCAACGGCAATATTGTAGGTTGGATCTTGTGGAGGACCAAGTGTGGAAAATGGAAGCTTAGCTGGCTAGCTTGTCATCCATCCATCTCTACTTCTCTAGCCTAGTGTAGCAGAACGATCAAGGCGGCGGCACAACTAGCTACTAGTAATAGTAGGCTGGAGTGTTTTTTCTTTCTTATGCCTAACTAACCGAGTTGGAATTTATGAAGAGACAATCTAGCTAATGAACCAATTCGAGAAAATGGAAGTCTAAGTTGTCAAATCGGATTTTTGTCTCAGGGTAGAGTCGCAAATGGATAAAGATCGATGTGAAGTCTTCATGCGATTGAAGGGTACTCACGGAAAGGGATAAAGCAGGCCGGCCGATCGATGTCCTGTGAACTTACGCTTGATCGATGCATGTGTCCTATCGGGTTACCACAAGGTCAATTTTGACGTCTTCGCATGGGCCAGCTTTCTTCCGATTCGATCGTCTTGTAGCGCGGTCACGGGCACTAGGCTGTCCATAAAAAAAGACGCTCCTCCTCATCAAACCCCACTCGTCCTCCATCACATCTGGGCCAGCAGCATTCCTTCTATTTGTACTCAGGTCTTCTCACTACACCACAGCCCCGGCCGTATTGCCGGCACTTTCGTTGCGGCATTTTTGCTTTGTGCCGCAAAAACTGTCATTAGGTGGCAGATAACAATTAGTGCCACTAATTAAGACTTAATCACCGTTAAACCGCCTCTAAATAACGATTAATTCACGGCACATAAAGTAAAAGTGCCTTAAAATATCGGCAATGCACGGCACTTGTCAATATCGCCGCCAAAAATTAGTCCATTGAAGGCACCTTCCAAAAAGGGCCGGTAATGTTTGACGATGGCAGTTTAATCCACGGCAGTTAGCAAAAGTGCCGCTAATCCTGCTCTAATTCGCGGCAGTTAGCAAAAGTGCCGTTAATCAGTCTCTAATCTCCACTAATATAAAAAGACAGAGTCTGTCAGATCCGGAGGATCTAAACCGTCTATCAGGTCTGATCTAACGTCTCAGATTTTCCCAATGTTGTATGATGTGCATCTAATTAATAACGGGAAAAAAAGCAAACGAAGCCTATCCACGCGCCGCTGCGGTTCCCGAACAGCCGCCCACCCACGCGCGTTCTCCCTGCCCACCCCCATCGCTGATCTGTGATCTCTCTTCCCCGCCCGACGAGCCAACCTTCATCGCATGCCTCCGGCAGACGCGCTCGACCGTCAGCCAAAAATTGCAACCGGTCCTCTCCATCACGCAATCCTTACTGCCGGCCGCCGCCATCTCCGCGCCCCGCACTCTCCACCGCACCGCCGCCCCTCTCAGCCGCATCGAGCGCTCAGCAGAAACAAGGCATCATGGCCGCCGCCGGCGTCCCGCAGCCATAGACGCCATCACCTTCTGTGCCGGCGTCCCGCAACCATGTCCGCCGAGGCCATCTACGCCGGCGGCGCTCTCCGTCGTCGCCGTCCAACATAGCTTCAGGATGCCCTTGAGGTCGGGGAGGAGGGCGCGATCCCGGCGGATAGAGGGGAGCGGGCGGCGTGGCGGCGGAAATCGGTGGTGGGCATGGTGATGCGGCCATGGTTGGTCGTGCTGGTGCAGGGCGACGGCGGCTGCTGGCCTGGCGCGGAGAGACGGCGAGGAGTCGCCGATGGACCTCCTCAGTAACATCCCGGAGATGCCGGCGCTCGAATTCCTCTTACATAGCTTCAGGTGCGCAGCTCGACGATCTCTGGGCCGATTTGCCGCCGGTTATATTTATATGGACAATATAAAACTTTTTCTCTGTAGCTAAATGTATGGGATTTTCACTTTTTCAGTGATCTGCATGTTGTCGCCCATCAGCTAGCTTCGTGGATGGGCTCGCTTGGTGCACCTAATTTGATAATTCCTGTGTTCTAGCCACAATCAACTACTTTCCTGGATGGGCTAAGCCGCTGGACCCCCCTTGACAATCCCTGAATGGATACATTCTATTCAATAAGTCCTTAATTAATACAAATGTTTTTTTTATTTTATGTTATCTCACAGTTTCCCCTGTCCTATCTCTATCTGGGTCGGTGTGATCAGGAGTAGTCGGATCTTTTGTGTTTCTCTGCATTAAGGTGATTATGTTTGATATCTGGGTGTATTGTTCAGCAGAGTCTACAAGAAGAGAGGAACTGATTTTTCATTACTGCAACTGAAACCAGCGGGGCAATTCGGCCAGTGAAGTTACGGGAAGGACTATCACTTTGACACCAAATAGGAAAATAACTTCTCAAGATGATTGAAAGGGAGCAGTTGCTTTAATACGTGCTTGGCAACGGGGAGTATAAGGGGATCCCAAGCATCCACTAGTAGAAAAGGGGGCAACGGTGCGCCCCCTTTAGTACCGGTTGTACAAAAACCGGTACTAAAGGGGGGCATTAGCACCGGTTGCGTTCGTGTGCAGCAGGGGCACACCTATTAGCAATAACAACCGGTACTAAAGACTCTTTAGTACCGGTTGTTATTAGCAACCGGTACTAAAGAGTTGGAGGCCACGCGGCACCTGCGGCCGCGGTTGGTGGCCCCACGGCGAGACCTTTAGTACCGGTTGCTATTAACAACCGGTACTAAAGGTTTCGGGCACTATAATCCTTCTTCACCCCGAGCCAGCTCCATTTTGAGCTCGAATTCAACTCCATTTTTCCTCTTTCTTTGCTCTCCCAAGCTCAAATTCACCCCTTTTTTCTCCAACAACTTCCAAGATTGGTGGCACCTACATATATAAGGGTTAGCAACTTCATCTTCTCTTCCGGCATTTCAAGTTTAGCTCATTTTCGTGCAAGTTTAGCAAGTTTGATTTTGGTGGTGCTTGCAAGATGTTTGATGAAATGACTAAGTTAGGGATTTCATTTGTTTTATATGCATTTTGAGCTCAAATTAAAGTATAATTTGTGGTTTTATTAGTGTCGTCTCGTCCCCTTCCTCACCGCCGTCGATCGCCCGCGCCGCTCCGTCACCGACACCACCTCGGTGAGCCTCTTTTTTATCTTTTATTTTAAAAATGTTAGTTATATGATTTAAATGCATAATTATTTCTTGTATAATTTTCTTATGTTTTTTTATATGTATAGTGTCATGGTTTTGATATCCGTCCCCGTCGGCCCTCGTCCGGTCTATGATTCGGATGTGGTATATTTTTATAACTATTTATTTTGTTTCGTGTTTATAACAATCATGACGACCAACTTGACATAGATATATTTTTATTTAGGAGGTAGTTGAACCGGAAATTCCAGCCGACCCTATTGTCGAGTTTTTAAAAAAGAAAACAACGATTTGAAAGCAAAATTGAAGATAAGTGAAGATCTTCGTCTCCAATGCCTGGAAGAGAAGATGGTATTGGACTTGAAGATTGCCGACATCGTTGATGCTCACGGGGTCGAGCTTGCCGACGTCGTCGCTGCTCACGAGATGAAGATGGATGCAATGCGCTCAAGCTTAAAAAGATTAGAAAATATGTCATTAGTCAAGAGGCTTGGTATCATTATGCTGTTGGTTCAATAGTTACCTTGGTTGCGATTCTGATCGCATTTGTTGTTGGATTTAAATTCTTTAGATAGTTGTATGTTAGTTTCGATTGATGTATGTTTCGTGAGAACTATGTATTACATTTGGGCACTACTCTACTTTGGTTTTAATGTGATGAACTTGTATAAATTAATTTGGTCACGTATCTCTATTCATTATTTAGCTGGTGTAATGGTTTTTGATGTATTTATGTAATGCAGATGAGCCGAGAATGGATGTACGGTGATCGACGCTGTCCCGAGTTCATTGATGGCATGCATCGTTTTCTCGATGTGGTTAAGTTAAACAAGCTGAAGAATGGTTTTATGATTTGTCCATGTGATGAATGTCGGAATACGAGGAATTACCCGAGCGTAAGAACCATACACTCCCACTTGTTGCGACAAGGCTTCATGCCCAATTATTTTTGTTGGACCAAGCATGGAGAAAGAGGGGTAATAATGGAAGACCCTGAAGAAGAGGATGATGACAACTATCCCGTGTTCTCTGAACACGGTGATACTACAATGGGGAAGACGAAGTTGAGCTCGAGGTCATTGTTGATCAGTCCGATGATGATGATCTTCGTCGGGTCATTCTTGATGAACAGATGAAGTGCGGAAGTGAAAACGAGTGGTCGAAGTTGGAGCGCATGTTAGAGGATCACAAAAAATTGTTGTACCCAAATTGTGAAGATGGCCAGAAAAAGCTGGGTACCACCCTGGAATTGCTGCAGTGGAAGGCAAAGAATGGAATATCTGACAAGGCATTTCAGGAGTTGCTACAAATATTTAAGAAGAGTCTTCCAAGGAATAATGAATTGCCGCACAATACATACGAAGCAAAGAAGATTGTCTGCCCTCTAGGATTAGAGGTGGAGAAGATACATGCATGCATCAATGACTGCATCCTCTACCGCGGTGAGAAGTACGAGAATTTGAATGCATGCCCGATATGCGGTGCATTGCGGTATAAGATCGGGCGAGATGACCCAGGTGATGTTGAGGGCGAGCCGAGCCCCAGGAAGAGGGTTCCCGCGAAGGTGATGTGGTATGCTCCTATAATACCACGGTTGAAACGTTTGTTCCGAAACAAAGAGCATGCCAAGTTGTTGCGATGGCACAAAGAAGACCGTAAGGAAGACGAGATGCTGAGACACCCCGCTGATGGGTCTCAGTGGAGAAACATCGACAGTGCGTTTGGGGAATTTGCAGCTGACGCAAGGAACTTAAGGTTTGGTCTAAGTACAGATGGCTTGAATCCGTTTGGGGAGCAGAGCAGCAGTCATAGCACCTGGCCCGTGACTCTATGTATCTATAACCTTCCTCCTTGGTTGTGCATGAAGCAAAAGTATATTATGATGCCAGTGCTTATCCAAGGCCCGAAGCAACCCGGCAACGACATTGATGTGTATCTGAGGCCATTAGTTGACGAACTTTTACAGTTGTGGTCTGACGAAGGCGTACGTGTGTGGGATGAGTACAAACAGGAGGAATTTGGCCTACGAGCGTTGCTGTTTGTAACCATCAATGATTGGCCTGCTCTTAGTAACATTTCAGGACAGTCAAACAAGGGATACAATGCATGCACGCACTGTTTAGATAAGACTGACAGTATATATTTAGGTAACAAGAATGTGTACCTTGGTCATCGTCGATTTCTTCCAAACAGGCATCCCGTAAGAAAGCCAGGCAAGCATTTCAAAGGTGAGGCAGATAACCGAACGAAGCCTACACGCCCTGATGGTGATGTTATATATGGCATGGTCAAGGATTTGGAAGTAATATTTGGAAAGGGTCCTGGCAGTCTAAATGTTCCAAAAGACGCTAACAAGCGCGTACCCTTGTGGAAAAAGAAATCTATATTTTGGGATTTACCCTATTGGAAAATCCTAGAGGTTCGCTCTGCAATCGACGTGATGCACGTGACGAAAAATCTTTGCGTGAACCTGCTAAACTTCTTAGGCGTGTATGGGAAGACGAAAGATACATCGGATGCACGGCAGGACCAGCAAAGTACGCACGAACGAGACAACCTGAATCCAGAGAAGTACCAAGGTACTGCCAGCTACGCTCTTACCAAAGAAGAGAAGGAGATCTTTTTTCAAGTCCTGAGCAGTATCAAGGTCCCGTCTGGCTACTCGTCGAATATAAAGGGAATAATAAACATGGCAGAGAAAAAGTTCCAAAACCTGAAGTCTCATGACTGCCACGTGATTATGACACAATTACTTCCGGTTGCATTGAGGGGGCTTCTACCGGAAAACGTTCGAGTACCCATTGTGAAGCTATGTGCATTCCTGAATGCAATTTCTCAGAAGGTAATCGATCCAGCAACTCTACCAAGTTTACAGACGGGTGTGGTCCAATGTCTTGTCAGCTTCGAGTTGGTGTTTCCACCGTCCTTCTTCAATATTATGACGCACCTCATAGTTCACCTCGTCGAAGAGATTTCCATTCTCGGTCCTGTATTTCTACACAACATGTTCCCCTTTGAGAGGTTCATGGGAGTCTTAAAGAAATACGTTCATAACCGTGCTAGGCCAGAAGGAAGCATGTCCAAGGGCTATGGAACAGAGGAGGTCATTGAGTTTTGTGTTGACTTTATTCCTGATCTTAAGCCGATCGGTGTTCCTCAATCGCGCCATGAGGGGAGACTGCGTGGAAAAGGCACGCTAGGAAAGAAAGCAACAACATGTATGGACGGGCATTCTTTCACTCAAGCACACTACACAGTTCTACAAAATTCCAGATTGGTGGCTCCGTATATCGTGAAACACATGGATATTTTACGCTCCCAATACCCGGAGGAGACTAACTTCTGGATTAAAGGGAAACACGTGGATACTTTCGGCAGTTGGTTGCGTACACATCTCATTAATAACACACTGTTGGACAAGAGCTATACTTGTTGGCCAAGTCACCATCTTCGACTATATTGACTTTCCAAGGGTACGAGATAAATGGGAATACATTTTACACGGAAACCCAAGACAAAAAGAGCACTAACCAAAACAGTGGTGTCCGCTTTGATGCAACAAACGACGATGGGACAAAGGACACATATTATGGTTGCATACAGCAGATATGGGAACTTGACTATGGACCTTCTTTTAAGATCCCTTTGTTTCAGTGCAAATGGGTCAACCTGTCAAGCGGGGTAGAGATAGACCGGCGGTACGGAATGACTACAGTGGATCTCAAGAATCTTGCGTACCGCACCGAGCCATTCGTCCTAGCCAATGATGTGGCTCAGGTTTTCTATGTGAAGGACATGTCTTCCAGACCGAAAAAAAGAAAAGATAAGCAAGCCGGTACATCATACGATGAGCCAAAGCGCCACATAGTTCTTTCAGGAAAAAGAAACATCGTGGGAGTGGAGGACAAGACAGACATGTCAGAAGATTACAATAAGTTTGATGAAATTCCGCCCTTCAAAGTGAAAACTGACCCAAGCATCGTGTTAAATGATGAAGAATGTCCATGGCTACGGCGCAATCAGAAGAAAGGGACACACAAGAAGAAAAAGTGAACACTAGATAGGGATGTTGTTGCTGATGTGTAATAATGTATTAAACCTCAGAAGAGAGATCTAAACACTATGTCAATCAGCTGCAGTTTTACCAACACAATCTCTGCATTCTCCAAGATCTTTAGCATTTCCAAGTGATAGAACAAAACATACGGTTTCCCTTGCCTACCTTCTCCAGTAGCCACTCTGACCGGCAAATCGGCAAATCATCGTGTGGTCGTGAGACGGCAAATCGGCCTTCGATCCAAACAGCGGCAAGACGTCTCTGATGATTTGCAACATGTTGGGGATGTTGCTAATCATCAGAGCGGCTTGCCGCTGCTTGGATCTGACCGAGGGGAGGGTTCACCTTCAGCCTCCGCTCTAGGAACTCCTGCCTCTCAGAAATCTTGCTCTCTGCTACCCGTGTGCTGCCAAAATGAACTACAATGAGTAGACACTGAGTGCTGAACATGTCGGGAGGGGGGCTATATATAGGGTACGTGTGCTTCTTTAGTCCCGGTTGGTAACACCAACCGGGTCATGTGGCTTACGAAGTGGTCGTGATACTGCTGCAACAGCTCACAATCCCTCAAAAGAAACACACCCCTGATCCAACGTCTCACAAGCGCTTGAAAGAAACACACGATCCGTGTGCTTCTTTAGTCCCGGTTGGTAACACCAACCGGGACTAAAGTCGGGCTCACCCCTGATCCAACGTCTCACAAGCGCTTGAAAGAAACACACGATCCGTGTGCTTCTTTAGTCCCGGTTGGTAACACCAACCGGGACTAAAGTCGGGCTTTGCGGAGCCACGTGTCCTCCCCCAGCGCTGCCCTAGCCACGTGTCTTCCCCTAGCGCTGCCCTGGAGGTCTTTATATATTGTCGCCGACGGGGTAAACCCTAATCCACCATTCCTAGCCACGAACGCATCGTCTCCACGAGATGGATCCGCCACGCCCGCCGCAGCGCCTTCTGGACGAGGTCGAGCGTGCTCGGCAGAGCGCGCTTGGGCGCTACCGCGGGAGCCTATCCCGCCGTATGCCCACGAGCCCGGCGTGGAGAGGAATGCCCTCCTACCGGCCTCCTGCTCCGGTGCCGGAGGAGGTGCGGAGGACGTACGAGCGCGCGTGGTCCGACGTCCCTGACCCCGACGAGGATGCGTATGCCGCAGGGGTGGCGTGGGGATCCGCGGCCGTACCTCGACCAGTCGCCGCCCCCCCCTCCCGGCGAGGAGGATGACGACGACGACGACTTCAACTGGAACGACCATGGGGATGAGCGCGGCGGGCCGCAGATGCAGGAGGCCCTTGAAGCCTCGTTCCAGTCCGTCCACAACGACCGTGTACAGCGAGCCAGAACTGTCTGCCAGCTCAAGGCGAAGGAGGCTTCCGAGCTGGATTGGGCGCTAAAAGACTCATCCTCCATGGATCTTGTCCTCCGCCGCAAACGTGCACGCGAGAACCGGGCGGCCGCGAACGGGGCTGGCTCCTCCCACCGTTCCTCCTAATCCTACGGCCTCCGAGCCAGCAAGTCCGTTTATGTAGAATAATGTTGGTGATGTTGGTGATGTGTAATAATGTATTAAACCTTTTATGTAATGCATTCTATGGAATGTATTAAACCTTTATGTAAGGAGCTTCGCAGTGACATTGAGCTATGGAGGACGATGCCCCCCCCCTACGTATTGACGTCGTTGACAAATAAATAGTAGATATAAAAACAGAAAACAAATGGGTAGATAATTATTACAATTTTGTAGACAATTAAATTAAATATATATTAAAGAAAAAGAAACTAGAGAAAAAAACAAAATAGAAACCAAATATATATAAAAAACAGAAAACATAAGAAAGAAAAAAGAAACTAGAGTAAAAAAATCAAAAGCCCATTAGTACCGGTTGTTAAGTACAACCGGTACTAAAGGGGTGGGCTTCGCGCGCGAAATTTCGCCGCGGCCCAAACAGACCTTTAGTACCGGTTGTTCTTTACAACCGGTACTAAAGACCCTTTAGTACCGGTTGTAGAGAACAACCGGTACTAAAGGTCTGTTTCGAGCAGTTTAAACGGGGAATCGTCCCCAAATTCTCTAAGTACTTCATCTTCCTCGCGCGCCTCGCCTCCTCCGACGATCGATTCGCCGTCGTCGTACTGCCCCGCCGCGCCGTCCATCGCCTCCTCCCTCGCCGCGTCGACCTCCGCCACCCCTGCTCCGCTCCACGACGCGCCGCCCCTGCTCCGCGTCCCTCCTCTGCTCCGGCCCGCGCGCGCCATCGCCGCCCGGCCCTGCTCCGCCATCGCTGCCCGGCCCTGCTCCCTCCTCTGCTCCGCCTCTGCCCCTGCTCCGCCTCCCTCCTCTGCTCCGGCCAACGCGCGCCATCGCCGCCCCTGCTCCGGCGCGGCCTCCACCCTGCTCCGGCCGCCGCGTAGCCCTGCTCCGGCCTCCACACGAGAAGGTTAGTTTTTTCTTTTTTTTTCAGTACTGTTCTTTAGATTAATTAGTAGTGTTCATTTTTTTGTTTTTAGTACTGTTAGTCATAGCAATTTTTCCAATACTGTTCATTAATTAGTAGTTTGAATTTATAAACATTTTATTGTTTGAATTTAGTTTGAATTTATGTTTGAATTTAGGTTTGAATTTATGTTTTAATTTATAAGAATATTAATTTTAGTGGAGCATTTTATTAGTGTAGCAAATTTAGTGGAGCATTTTTAGGTTTGAATTTAGGTTTGAATTTATGTTTGAATTTATGTAATATTAGTGGAGCATTTTTATGTTTGAATTTGTGTTTCAATTTTAGTGGACCAAGTTAGGAAATTTAGTGGAGTCATTTTATTATTAGTGTAGTTAGCAAAGCAAGGTTATATTTTTGCAAAGTTAGAAAATTTTAGAAAATATTGCTAAGTTTGAAATATTGCTAAGTTTGAAATATTGCTAACTTAGAAAATTTTAGTAGCAAAGTTTGAAAGTTTTGCTAAGTTTGAAATTTTTGCTAAGTCATTTTAGTTGCAATATTGTTATTTTATTAGCAAAGTTTGTTTGTTAGTGTATAAGAATATTAAAGTTGTTTGCTATGAATTACAAATTTGCAGTGACATTGAGCTATGGAGGACGATGCCCCCATCATCGACGCCCCGGCCTTCATCCGAGACTTGGAGAAAGAAGAACGCTTTCAAGCAATTATATTTGATAAGACCCTTGGACCCAATTCCGATGGAGAATAGATCGACGAAGAAGACGGCGAAGATTTCAGCGCGAAATGTTTGAACGACTCCGGTGAGGGACTTGAGTTACAAAACTTCAGAGACGACGACGAAGAAGAAGTGCCGTTAGAAAATTCCGTAGAGAACTCCGGCAAGGTATATATTAAGTCTTGTTGATCACTAGCTAGATGCATTAATTGATTTATATGCGCACTTATTAACGAAACATTTTTCTTTCAGCCCTCTGGATCTACGTCAATCCGCAAACGAGGCCCGGCCCAAGGGTTAAAGCTGCCGGATGGTGCAAAGTTGTCGATCGACGAAGTTAGCATAAAAGGCAAACCGGAGAAACCCGATGGAATCTCCACTAAATACATAGCACAATGCGGATTTCGAAGTTGCCAAAACCATTAAGTAAAATATGGGGTTATAATTTTATCATTGCAAGAAATATATTTTTGCACCCCATTTAACTTGCTAGCTAGTTTTATAGCTAATTACAGTGCATATAAAATTGTCATGTCATCATGTGAGTGTGCATTGCACTTGTTATATTTGTGTGGTATTTGATTGTGTTTTCCGGTGTTTTTATGCACCGATAGATCAAAGAGTCGGAGTTTCGCCACAATACCTTGACGACCCGTGTTACCAGCCCTCTCAGCAATGCAAGCGTAATCCCCCTCTGAGCATGTCTCCTCCTATGTTTTTCACTATTATTTTCTCCACTATAATATTGCATACGATTACGAATGTCAATTCACTAGTAGGAAACTGCCTTTCTGTGGATCACTTTTTGTGGCGCACCAAGTATCCATGCGCTACAAAAAAAAATCTGTGGCGCACCTGGCCATATGCGCCACAGAAAGTCACATTCTGTGGCGCACAAGGCCAGGTGCGCCACATATTTTTTTCTTTTCAGATCACACCCCCTTGTGGATCGCCTTTTCAATTTTCCAAACAAGAAAAGAAAATGATAAAATCTTCAATAAATAAAATCCTTTGAGATATAGTTAGATTTTAGTGTCTACTTGGTATAGAAATTTTGAAATATGAATTTTGACCTTTTTTACAAAAAACGGAAAATAAAAGTTTGAACATCCATAACTTTTGCATACGATGTCGAAAAAATGCGTTTAATATATCAAAATTTTCAGCAGAAAAAGATCTGTCCAACCCAAACAACATCATCAGTTTGCGGCTTTCGGACCGCTCAGAATTGCCAAAAGAGGCCGGGAAAAAAAGTTATTTCAAAAAGAAGATTTTTTTCTACAAAATCAAAAAAAATCAAAAAACAAATTCAATTTTTTGATTTCTTGAATTTTTGGATTTTTTGAAGTTTTCTAGATTTTTTGAATTTTTGAATTTTTTGATTTCTTTTGGATTTTTTGAACTTCCTTCTGAAGTTTATGAATTTTTTGAATTTTAAAAACACACACATATATATATACATACCACACATAAACTACACTCACATATATACACATACACAAGGGTTAAGAGGGTTGATATGATACTATTATCAATAAGAACTTGAGTAGAAAGATGACAGTTGAATTGAATGGAAATTAGAAGTTAAGCGTGCTTGGGTTGGAGCAATTTGAGAATGGGTGACCTACTGGGAAGTCATCATTTAAGATATGCTTGGAGTGTTAAAAATGTGCAAAAAATTCAAATATTTAGGGTTTTCCAAATTATTTCATTTTCTGATTTTTTTGATTTTTTTTGATTTTTTTGAAAATCCAGATCTAGATCTGGCCGCCCTTTTTTTTAAAATTGTTGTAGGGGTGCGCCACAGAATTGTTGTTTTCTGTGGCGCATCTGGAGGTGCGCCACAGAAATAAATTTTTGTGGCACATCTGGGGGTACGCCACAGAATTAATATTTTAGTGGCGAGCATTGTGTGGCGCACCCACCATGCGCCACAGAAAGCGATTTTGGTGCGCCACTAAACGCCGTTTTCCTACTAGTGATTTGGTTGGTGGATAGAGTATCCTATAGTTGCATTATGTTTCCTATACCATTACCTGTTTCCTTCCTAGTATCCATAGGATTGACGTGTTGGCCTGAGTAAATTATTTATGCTATGCATATGCTTAGCCATGCTTAGTGAAATACTTAGTAGTCCGGTAGTTAAAGCAGTGTTGGAAAAGATGATGGTAAGTACGGATGATGGTGGAGATATGTGGATATGTTTTAACATGCTTAAAGGCGGGGATGAGAGGCCACTGTGGGTTGGTGGTGTCTTGTCTCATTCTCGCCGCCTAGGTGCGAGTTCTCGCCTTCGAGCCAAGACCGAGCGTGCATCCATACGTGGGCATATGGACCCCTATCGACTGACTAACTTGTGAGGGGCTAGCCAAGAGTCCTCTAGTTTGAGCTTTCCATTTGCGCGTGCGTGAAGATGAAGGCAAGGACTGGGATGAGGATGGTGATGTTTAGGACGTGGCTGTGGGGCAGGGTGTCGGAGGCACTGAACCTGTCCTTCCGCACACAGATGATCTTTGGGTTAGACTCACGCGAGGTAAAGGTTTTAACCGCTCCCACTCAGCCGGCTTTCCCAGGAAGAGAGCTAATGTCAGGCAATGAGCTGGACGGTACGTGTGGTAAACATTGTACACCCCTGCAGGGTTAAATCTTTTTGAAAAGCCGTGTCCGTGGTTATGGACGACTTGGTGCCGGATTAAGAGATCATAGAATACATGAATCTTGGTAAAACTTGAAAACTTAAGAATGCAAGGTTTATTTCCTCGAGGGTGATTCGGGGAGATGCTTTGTAGACATGTGCAGTTGATGATGGATTCTGGTGGATAAAGATGAACTGAAGCAGATGAGTTTACTCTTATCCCCTTTGTAAACTCTTCTGTTTAGTCGATGCCTTGGGTTATGTCTTTTAAAAGGAAAACTAGCTTTATGCAAAATAAACTACAGCTTTGTTAAGCCAATCATCGAGCAAGTAGCTCTAGTAATCTTGTAGAGTTTGTCGAACTAAACCTTGTTTTGTTGAATCTTTCAGTTGAGTACTTCGCCGAGATCGAAGGTGGGTTCTTTGTTGACGTCGACGAGTAGACTGGGGTTCCCAGGTGGCAGCCTAGGGCATCTCGGAACAGCTGGCGATGGGACGGTTTATCTATAGGCCTCTTAGGCCATAATTGGATCTTGTTTTTAGAACAACATAATATGCTTCCACTTGATGTACTATTGGGTCCGTGACCTCTAGTTGTAATATTTGCTATCTTTCTCTATTATAAGAGTTGAACTATAATGATTTGAGTCGTAGAGACTGTGATGTGCCAGATCTTCCGCAGTCTTGATCTCTTTATTATGCATGGTTAGCTATGCCTGTGTTATGGCATGATCGAGGTGTTGTGTTGCCGATGATCCATTCCGAGCAATGCCTGCCGAAGGTATTCGGTCTGGGAGTGATAACCCCACTAACCTTCGATTGTGTAGCATGACCAGTGACACATAGCATATGTGTATAGTCCCGAGTTCGAGGCGCTACAGAAACCTGGCTTCGGCTTCGCATCGCGCCCACCCCGCCGAGTTCTCTTTGGGACATCCCATGTCCACCGTTGCTTACTTTGCAACCTGCAGTTTGGCGTCACGGATCGCCGCCATCCTCTGGAGCCTACGGAAAGCGCGAAATGACGCGACTTTCAATGCGACGATCTTCACCTCCTCGCAGATCCTTGCTCGCAGCGCGGACGACATCGAACTGTGGGGGAACCGTTTCCCGCAGACCGATAAGGAGGATATCGACACCCTCCATGCCTACGTTAGGCAATGCTCCATGTAATCTTCCTCTGTTGTTGTTTCTCCTGTTCACCCCGGCTACTTGCCCGGATTGTTGTTAGTCTCTCCCCACCCCCATGTATTTCTCGAGTAACTTTGTATGTGTTGTGATCGACCCTTGGAGGTCGCGTCAAGATATATAACAACCGGTGGGGAACCCTCTTCCCCCCGGCATTCACGAAAAAAAAAATTTCACAGCCTGGTGCCTTTGGAAGCGACGAAACATGATCATCTTCGACATCGCTCTGCCGGACCCTACTGGCCTTCTTGATACCATCAAGACGGAGGTCAGAGCGTGGGCGGCGGCCGGGGCATTGGGTCTCGCTGCGCTACTTCCACCAGCTTAGTTTTAGGGCGTGTGTTGTATTCTTGGGTGACCCTCCCTTCAGGTTGTAATCAACTCTTTCTATCAATGCATTGAAACGCAAAGTTTTTGCGTTTTCTCAAAAAACAGTTGTTCAAAATTTTGAGTAATAGATGTGCATAGCATATGCCATTCTGGTGTCAAACTTATGCGGATACGCATGCATCGGCCAATATCACTACACCATGACCGTGCCAGTTAAGTTTAAAAAAAATAAACGACATTGTAAAATGTAAAGTAAGGTGCTGATACCAATATATCGCGTATTAAATTGCCTCGTTTCTGTAGCTGCTAAGCGCCTGAGTTATAGTTTAGCGATGGAGAGAAGGGCGCTAGTACAGACGATGGCCAAGTTTTTTTCCGTAAGCGTCCACATAAGCGCCTATGCAATGTACATGCCCTGATCCGCACCTCCTTCGTCGAGCAGAGGCCTTAACTCAGCCCCGAATAGCACCCTCTGTGGCCGGCCCAGCCGAACCATGACCACCTCTCCGCGCGTCTCCTGCTCTCTAATGGGGAAATGATTGTAAGTTTGTAATTAGATAATTTACTATGTTGGGGAAAGGCTGTCTAGGAAAAAGAGCAGGGATTGGTTCCACTTTGTAGTAAATCCCACTGTTTCTATAGTTCATTTTTCCTGTTCATAACAAACTGCGAAAACAGCGGATTATGTGTTAGTCATGCCGAAGTTCAGAATAGGGTGAACAATGATATTCATGTGTTGTTTAATTTGTCAAATCATCAGCAGTACTAGGCGTATTAGACATATGTTTTGCAAGCACAATTTCTGAAACTGAATCTACTCCTCCCCTTCTCCGCAAAAAAGGGTAAGTAATCCTCACTTCTTTACTCTCTTTTCTAAAATTCAATACCTCTTCTCACTGTACAATTTTAAGAAAGGCAAAAACACATCGAGGAGTATTGTTCATTGATCAGTTTCTGTAATTAGTATTGTGTGGATTATGTATTCAAAATTTAGTAGTAATAAAGTACAACAACAACAAAGCTTTTTTTCCCAAACAAGTTGGGGTAGGCAAATCTTAGTAGTAATAAAGTAACTACAAAATTTAGCCTTTGCACCTATATATAATTTGCGTGATCCTGCTCTTTGTTTTGTCGTCTGCACTTGCTCATGGCCATTAATTGAATCCATGTCACAGATGGTTCCTGTGGGGTTTGGAGTACATGCCCATGCCTGCGGACTCATGTTACACTTGGTTCTTGCGGTGTTTGTATTTCAAGGTAAGACAAGTTTTTGCTGTTGAAAATTAAAGCCGCAAGTATTGTTGTGCTGTGATGTGATGACAAGGACATGGCAGCGACACTAGTAGAAAACACCCCTATTGTCCCGGTTCGGTTGGACCATCAGTCCCGGTTCCCGAACCGGGACCGGAGAATCGGACCAATGCTGGTCCCGGTTCGGCCACGAACCGGGACCAATGGGGCTCCACGTGGCCTGTTCTGCAGCGATTGGGCGGAGGACGGGCTCCACGTGGCCTGTTCCATCACCTTGTGATCTTTGAACTGAACTCAACAACAATAATCATGGAGGGAAACTGACGATGCAGTAATGGACTGAAGAGTCAGTATGATAATCTCTAAAATGCTGATGATTGTGGTAGATTGGACGAACTTGTTATTTTTTCTTTTTTACATTGTTGGCCCAGTTGCAGATTACAAGAGCTTTGTTGTTCTGTCCAGTGTCCACTAATTTCAAACTTCCTTTTGTTTTATTTTTGAATGCCTTTAAGACATACAATATTTTGTTTTTGCAACTGTATTTTTTCATGCTTTGCCCACACTTTTTTTAATCATTTCATGCGCTTGAAGATGCTGGTACAATTTGCTGCTCCGTACATGCTTTTCCAGCTTTAACGCCCATCTTACATCTAGACTAGCTCTGAGCAGCTATCCTTCTTCTTTTGATAGAAGATAACTTCATGTTTCCTAGCTTTCAGCAATTTCATGTCTATGTTTTTGAGTAAAATAACTACTCAAGAAAGCTCCCTGGAGTACCTTTTGTATCTTTAACTTGTGTATCAAGATACTGTTTTTTCCCGTTGCGCTACTACATCTCAAACAACCCAAGTTCCTAAACCATACGGAATGCATTTCTGCCAACTCTCACCGGCAACTAAAATGACCTGGCCAGTAGTTTAGGTTAATTGTTTCCGAGTAGAAACATACGGAAAGCAGGGAACCTCCGATATTTTGATATTTTGGGACACCTTTGTCGTAATTAAACTTCAGATATCTTCTTTCACATGGTTTTGCTGAGTGAATTTTGTGTTGTCATGGTTTAGCTATCAGGGCTCTTTTTTGTAGATGGTCGTCCTGCTATTCTCATCCAAGAAGATATCTGTAGCCATTGTAACTTAAGTGTTTGGACATTTTTAGATCATGAAAATGTGAGAAGTGCTGCACGGGAATCAAGGAAAACCTCGACTGCTCCCTGCTCTGAACCAAGTTAAGCTTTTGGGGTAACTGTATTCTTGGTACCTACTTATGCATTGTCTTTATGACATGATTGATTGTGATTGGGCATCATGACTCCTCTATGGTTGATTTTCCTGGGAGTTTATTTTTCACCTGCTTTAAAAAAAATATAACAGACATGTATGTGATTTTTCTTCGGCACTCTCGCTAACAGTAGTTGGGCACTACCCTTTTGGTACCCATTTACATTTATTTGCACCGATATGGTTTTAAGTTTCAGTCAACCATATGTGCGGCAAATTGTTTCTTGTGTTGTTTATAACTCATTTCAGATCACATGATTTGCATGCCACTTTCAACATGGCCACAGAAGATTCTTGCATGTCAAGTTCGAAATAATGGACCCATTTTGCAGTGATATGTATAGGTCTAAAGTGCTCCCTGTTAACATGTTAGTCATGATTCTTTCCTCAATTTTGGGTTGTCGGTATTGTTCATTTGATATTTATAGCATGACCCCCCACTGTTGACTACATGATCTCATCGCTCTCGGAAAGGTGGATGATTGAGCTTCAACTTTGAAATTATATTTCTTTGCTGAATTTTGCAGTATATTATGGTTCTAAGCTGTACATTTTTGTTCATTGCTTTCAGTTACGTGTTCCGCAACATGTCAATGGAGAAGGGATTGTTCAACAAGGCTCCGCCAGCGGCCGAGCTTGAGCATTTCATTTTTCACTGCACTCATGTGAGTGGTGTTTACCTGTAGTAGACATGAGTTTTCAAAAGGGCATTATATACCAGAAATGTCTTACATTATATAACATGTCTTGAATAGTATTATTAACCAGGAGTCAATGATTATTGACTACTTAT